>OY754494.1:8016421-8218921 GCA_963575735.1 Amblyjoppa fuscipennis | reverse complement strand
ATAAAAAATTTTAATCCCATCAATTCTTACCGCTTGAATAAATTTCAGCCAAATTCAATACCAAAAGTCTTTGACCGTGGTATTATATTTGTGTGCCGTTTTAGGACGCAAGCTCAAAATTTACGCAGGGTAGCGCTGCTAGTTTTGTAAAAAATGCCAATAACGCATAAAATTTGAAACCGGACCCCAATCTTCATGAAAATTTCATCAAAGGATGAAAAGTACCCACTCTATTAGTGTACAAACTTTAAACCCGCTATCTTAAAAGCATGTGCAATACCGCGGTCGGTAATAAAAACTGTAATAAACTTTTCTCACAGATTCTGGCATGCACAGTTGCAAGAAGACTTAAATCGGAAGCCTAGATGATATCCGTTTTCGATGAGACTTTTATTTTGACTGTATAGTCGATAACGCGTGAGAAAAGTTGATTACAGTTTTTGATACCGACTGAGCTCGGGATGGACGTGGAGGAAGGTATTTCATATGGTCTCAAAACATTGCCAAATTATAGCTATTTTAAATTATGCAAACACACACACACACACACACACACACACACACACACACACGCACACACGCGCGCGCGCCAGCTGAAAATCACATTTCTCCACGTTTTACACTATCTTAAGTACTCTGCCATCTAAATCCTTTTTTTTTTTTTTTTTTTTTTTTTTTTTTTTTTTTTTTTTTGAAAACAGCTTTCTCCATGAGAAAGTAAAATGCAGATAAATTGCTTCTAATGAATTTGCGAGATACCTTCGCAAGTTTGATGAACATAACACCGACCCACAGGAGGTATACAAAAAGAATATAAGAAAAGTATACGAAACGCAGGAAGGGGCGAACGCTTGGGTCGTAAAAAAAGAAAAAAATGTCCGATGCTATCCGACACAAGAGTACAAAATCGGGAAGTTATCGCGATGCGTAGTACGTCAGCGTGACTCCGCGCGGTGGAGAGCTTGTGAGTCAAATCGTCGTCATAGCCCGAGCGGCGTTGGCGGTGGTGTGGTGTTGGCCACTACTCCTTTGACTCCTGCGCTGTTGGCCTGGCCATGAGCTCCGAACACTGAACCTGCCCGTATTAACGCCGCACTATACCTATAACTGCGTCACTGAACTACAGTATCTTGCGTAGTGCCGTGTCGTACAAAGGCGTCGTGCGTCGGAGAAACCGCTGGTTCATTAAGGAAAGCCAATATCGATCGGGGTCAAAGTAATTTAAATTTTCGTTTGGTTCCATGCCTTTTTTTTTTTTTTTTAAATCCTTTTTCAACGCACGACGGTTTTCCCGTACGGAAGCCATTTTACTCTTTAATGACCTATCGGTCCGTGCATATCACGCCGTCCCAAACCCAGTACGATACACGCCAGTTCACGGCTGTGCGTTTTCAAATATCGCGATCTATTTCCGGAGCTTGCTTTGTTGCTTTGAAACGCCATGGTTATTATTATTATTATTATTATTATTATTATTATTATTATTATTATTATTATTATTCACAGAAAAAAATTATAATGCATCGCTACATATCAAAATCTTCGGTGTCGTAGTAATTTGGAGAGACCTTTATTAAAAATAACTTCAATATACCAGACTTAACGAATTATTTGTAAACTGTGTAGCAATGCCAACATTATCTCTGTGCATGTTGTCGTTCCAGTTATTGATAAGAGGCCCGGGGGTCTCGGAGATTATCCGGAACTGGAAAATAAGGATTCGTCTCGGTAATACGCGATTGACCTAATTTGCGTCAATGACCGACTAGAATGCGAAAGAAGTGTCCTATATCATCTTTAATTTTCGTCCACAAGTATGGTTAGATAGACAGATAGATAGTGTCGTTTATTCGTGTCCTGGGGCAAGCTCCCTAAGGCCACCGTGACTCAAAAATACAACAACGAGCATAGAACAACAAATGCAACAAAGCAAAGGAGCATAACGTATCTAAAAATACCGTATAATACAATAATACAATATAATAATAACTATTTTATACTTTTGGTTAGCGATTAGCTATTTTATAGCCAAAAACGCTGCCGAAAAAAAAGAACCACGACACGAGCCACTTTTCCACTTGAATTTACTCTACAATCTCTGAGAATAATGATAATAATAACTATAACAACTATAACAACTATAAACGCAGGCTTTCTTATAGCACTTCGTGGATCGTAATTCTTACGAATTATCATGCTCACAAAGATCCCATTAGTCGACCAATTTAAAGTTACTCTAATAACGAATCGAGTGTCGTAAAATCAAAGAAAAGTATCGACGGCAAAACCGGGTTTTCCTTTGTCCCTATGAATTCTCTCTTCGTCACCTTGAAAAAAATGTACAGTCGTTCTGGAACATTCGCGGGTGAGACGTTTTCACTCGTTCCGTCGTCGTCGTCGTCGTCGTCGACGGAATCTCCTCTAAGATAAACATTAAAGTACGTTGAATCGTGTTCTCGGGTCATTATTCGGGGTGTCGAAGCTTCCCTTTCTCACGTCTCGCCAAAGTTCTCCCACCGTTTCCGTGTTTTCACCACGCTTCTTGTCTCCCACCGAACGAACGTTATCCCCTCCTTCCCCCCCTCCCCGTCGCGACCTCGTGACGAGTATTTTTTCGCGTTGCGCGCGTTCGTCCTTTGTACAACCTTGCGCACACACACTGCAATAGACAGAGAGACTCAGAGAGCGAGAGGCGCGCATGCCTGTGGCCCGACTATTGCGGCGGGCGGACCGCGGCGGGTCGAGCATCAAGTGCCCAATTCTTCTTCGTCGTATAACTGTACAGACGGCCGAAGCGGCGTCGTCGCGGAGGAACCTCGAGCGGCCCGACGCTATAGAGCGCACGGCCATAGAGCAGGAACGTTTGCGATGACAGTCAGCGAACGATTCCACTGTGCGGCCCTCGTCGACGTCACGAGATTTTCTCAATCCGTTTGTACATCGGCGACCCACAAAGAGAAAGAGTGCCACCGTTCGGAGGCTAACGAAAAGCTCCGTGACGCCGATGTCTCGGCTGTTGTCACGGCTGCGTCGGGCGCGGATCGCGAGAGCCTAACCGTACATACGGGCGTCGGCAGCAGTCCACGAGCGAATGAAACATATCGGACGGAAAGACCGATAACGAGTGGCAATTATAATTGTTGCTTACACTGTTATTATTATGGGAGTCTGCGGCAACCAAGTCTTATGGCAGTCAGCTGACGCTGGTAAAACTCGCAAACGTACGATCATTAATCGTGACGAGTTTCTCACAAAGGATTCGTTCGCACGACACACACACACACACACACACACACACACACACACACATATATATATATATATATATATATATATATATATATATATATATATATATATATATATATATATGCTGTCAGATTTACAGTTTAACCTACTCGTGGGATTATCCCTAGAGCGTTTTCGAAGGCTTATTCAGCCCGAAAGTACGAAGGAAATAGAAACAAAAAAGTCGAGTGACTGGCAATTTCCGGGAATGGGTCACTCGAAGCCGAAAGACCGACGAAAGTTAGAGGTTAGAGTCGCCGCGCCTGGGGATCAAAGCGAGCGGTGTTGAAAACACGAAATATAAAAAATCGCACCCGTGCGGCATGAAAGTCTGACGTAGGTGGCGGGAGACACAAAGAAAATCGGTAAAACAGTGTACGTGAGCGAATCACAAATAGGTAATAAGGGAAGGGGAAGAGTGTGGGAGAGCTCCGACGACTAGTGTACCGCGTTTCGTCGGGAACCCTGAAACGTCTTGGACGCTTCCCAACGTTTTGTTTCCGCGTTCGCAAAACAGACGCTCGTAACGTACCGACTGAGCGTGTCGCTCGCTAACACAACGGAAGATTAATTGTCATCATTTTGTCGCCTCTGTTCGAGCTCAATGTGCCATCGCCATCTTGTGTTTACATGGCAATCAAGATTCTTCGATGTCTCTATTATTATAAAATAATAATAATAATAATAATACAAAAAATATTTAGCAAATATCAATACGTCCCAAATTTCTTATTTTCAAGTCCTTCGAGAAATGAAGACATAGATTTTTAATCTTTTATGAAAAAAAAAAAAAAAGAATTGCTTGGACTTTAACTTAGAAACGAAAATTTTGTTCTCGCCCTGGGATGCTCGAGCCGCAAAGGCAGGTTGAAAATTTTCGGCCCAACGACACCGTTGACTTTGCAAGTGTACAGCGCCTGTCATTTTGTCGTTTCGCTATTCACAAAGCATGCGACGAAGGTCTACGCGTGAGCCGGGTGCATGTGCACCAGGCCAGGCAGACAGGCACAGCGAGGGGGGGGGGGTGTGGAGGGGGTCGCCGAGAGGAGGGGAGCATGGTTGAAAACAGCAGGTGAATTTCCTTGCGAGTCCTTCGAGCTCGAAACGTGTTTGTGTCAGTCAGTCAGTCACCCCAGTCTGGCTGGGCGATCGGGCTTGGATGACCGAGAAAAGGGCAGGGACCTGGCCACGTCGAGCATAGACCCTTGGGAATGGGGGGGAATAAAAGCCGCTATGTTTGTACAAAACTCACGGAGAATATCCCCCCCCCCTCCCCCTCGCCGCATCTCCCTACGCCGCGGCCCCGGGGCAGGTCAGAAGCTACAATTAGCTATGGAGCCTCTTCGGACGCGATGATCGTTTCTTCGTTCGTCGGAGTATCTCCGAGAAAAAAAAAAATCCTTGCCTAAGGGCAATTTGGTAATTTTTCATCTCGCTTCTACCGCCGCTGTATCGTATTGGGCAAACAATGAGCAACAAAACAGTTTCACCCGCTCTCTCGCCCTCGTATCGTGCGGAATTAACACGCCGCGAAGGTTCTCGTCAGCGGCGATCGCAGGCGCTGGTTATTACACTGTGCGAGCCCGGAGTCTCCGGGCAACGGGCTCGCTCATAAGTTTCAAGGAGACTCGTTTCACCAATGCGAGATAAAATTGTTATTGTCTCCCTCGGCGTGCTCGCCGAGTCGGAGCGTCGCGGTCGGTAAAGAAGACTTGTACATTTAAGGAACGCTTGCCGTTCACAAACATACGCAATTTTTGTTGTTAGTTTTACAATTAAATATATATATATATATATTTAATTATCGCACATACATTAATTAATACAATAATTAGGCATTTTCATTTGCATCATTAATTTTTTAAAATAAAAGTCGTTAGAAGTTTGGTCAGGAAAAAATTTTTAATTGGTCAGTGAAAAGTCAGGAAAAAGTCAGGGAATTTTTTTCCGGGGAAAAAACGGCCACCATGACTACCCCCATGGAAATAAAGTATATGCATAAGTATACTTCTGAATATATAATATATATCCAGTATATATCTGAGATATACAACTTTTTGCGACATTATATATCTGCAAAGTATAACGGAGATATATAAACGATACATACAGGATATATAAATAATATATATCTATGTATCTTTAAAATATATATCAAGTATATATTCTTCGTATATGTGGTACATTTAACTTATATACATGACATATATTCACTCAAATTTCTTTTCACGGTGGTTAGTACGTACCGAAAGAAGGTTTGGTAATGTTGAAAAAAATTGGTTGGACTGTCATCATGAATTATATCAATTTAGGATACAATACTATATTACGCATTTCGGAGAAAGAAGTAAACCTAACGACCTAAAGTTAGGCTCGAACCCGGGACCTCTCGCATGCTAACCTGGAACCTTACCGCTACGCTACCGGCTATCATTAGAATTATTTTGATGCCCAGCGAGATTTGAATGTAACAAAAGTTTTCTTATCTGAAGTAGTGAACATTAATTTTCTTATGATGAAAATAAATCTTTTTATTTAGCCTTTTGCTTATTACAAAATAAAAAAAGAACAAAATAACCGTACTTATGTCTATGCTACTGGATAACCGATCGCCTATGCGTCTGTATGTAATGGTTTTTTACGCATAAAATGGTATTGAATGCTATATTTAAATAATTTAGAAAATGTTCACAACTTTTCAAAATTTACTTCTATAATATTAACGATAAACATAGGTACTATTGGAAACTTTGAACATTATTGGTTTAAGTCTCTAGATACAATCGCCAATATCTATTTTCACATTTCCTCGAGCAGTTTCAGTGTAGGCTAATGTCCAGCCACAGATGATACGCTGTATTGTCAAATCAAAGATATATATATATTATATATACATATATATATCGAAGGATATATAATAAATATATAGAAATATTTATAATATTTATGTACATGAAAATATATGACGTATATGTCATATATTAAAAATATAAAATTGTAGTATATCCCGTCATATATCTGGCGGATATATAAAAGATATATACGGGATATAGAACTTTTTGCCGTTATATATAACGTATATAAATTATATATCTTCTTATATATCTGACATATACTTCATTTCCATGGGGGTAGGGAAAAACAATTTTCTTTTTCCTCGGCGGTCTGCGGCCTCAAAACGGCATGCAGTACAGTTTTTGATACCGACCGCGCTGTTTCACATCACCTTAAGGTGATATGAAACACCTCTCTCCCCGTCCATCCCGAGCTCAGTAGGTATCAAAAACTGTAATGAACATTTCTCACAGGTTCTCGTAGGTACACTCAAAAGAAAAGTCTTATCGGAAACAGATATCATCTCAGCTTCCGATAGAACTTTTCATTTGATCGTATTTCCCATAATCTGTAAAAAAAAAGTTGATTAAAGCTTTTATTGCCGACCGCGGGATTGCACATGCTCTTAAACGTACAAAAAATTTGTTGACTGGGCAATGTTGGTAACTGAGGTATTCTACTCCCTTAATTATTGTTAATTCGGTCCTAGCACTTTTGTATTTCATAATAGACTTTTCGTCTATTAAATATTCGATACGATTATCTTTGTCAACTATCGAAGATCGAGAATGGGTGTTTCATGTAACACGAGTTCGTGGACTTTCACAGGAACGAGAGGACATGAATCGCCGGATCTCCAAAGTCGTAGATCATAATCTACAATGCCACGGAGCGAGATTAACATAGGAACACCGAGCGCCGCGAGATTAAGAGGCAGGATACAATAGGCGCGTAGGGAAAAGCGTGTTATACACAGCGTTCGAGCCGAGGAAAGCAGGCGAATGTTCTTGCGGTTGTGTCTCACCACACGAGGAACTGTTCACTCGGATGTACGGCGAAAAAAAAAAGGATGATTCATCGCTCGCACGAATGTCTCACGAACGTGTTGAATTTCATATACGAAAACGTGGCGGATGTTCTTTATCATTGTTTTTGGCCGCAAGCGCGATACGCTGGTAGTTAAGCAAAAATGATGGATAAAATTGAAAAAAGTTTCACACCGCGGTACTCAGTAAAAAATTATTTTTTGAAATCTGAATAAGAAGTTTCGTTAAAATCATTTTTACGTTAAGGTAGTCCTTGCGAATAGTGTTCACTTGCGCATAAGTTTCAGAGAAATGAGAGGAAATTGCAAACACTTCTGGATGGTATAATATAATAATTGTACGTGTATAATAATTCTATGTACGTGAAAGTGTTAATTTTTTTTATCAAAGATTCTATATTTAAAATGTTATAAATGCAGAAATGTTCGTATTATGATTGAAATACTACTTAGTTATATGTAAAAGGGCAGGACCCGTAAATAAATAAATAAATAAATAACTAGTACTATTATGTAATAATATAATAGTACATTACGATACTAGTGCGATAAAACTTTTTCTGACGAGTGTGAGTTTGTAGCACGAGCCGAAGGCGAGTGTTGCAATCTCACACGAGTTAAGAAAACGTTTTTCGCACGAGTATCGTACGAAATTTTATTTCACGAGGTGTAAAACTGCACTTTACGCATCGAGTGAAATAAAAATCTAAAGAAAATCAAGCGTGCTAAAGGTAAATTTTGCATAATAATAATTCCAAAATGTTAACAAATTTAAATCTAATTGTTCAACAAGTCTTCTGGAAACCTAACTTAAAAAAAAAAATGAAAACGTTTCGTTCACTATTTTGAATACGTTTGAATTTTTTCAGATTTTTTAATTCATTTTAAATTTTTTCTTTGTACATGGAAAAAATGCATAGAAAGTGACAAAATTGAAAGTGAATTTTAAAATCTGAAAAAATTCATGCGCATTCAGAAAAATTAATGAATCATTTCTACAAAAAAAAGTTAAGTTTCCGGGAGATTTGTTGAACATGTTATTTTTCATCAATATGTCGATAAAATTTTGGAATTATTATTATTATGCAAAATTAATCTTTTCAGCACCTTTATGCTTGATTTTTTTCAGATTTTTATACGATCGAGAAGGGTTCGCAATTCCCTCTCATTTCTCTGAAACTCATGCGAAGTGAACACTATTCGCAAGAACTACCTTAAATAAGTGACAAACTCGTTTGTTCAGGATTGAATATACAAAGCTGTCCTTTTATATTCCGTTAACAATATTTATTTCTACATTTGTTGTAAAACTAGAGCTGAATGCTGCGATCGGAAAAATTAATAAATAAAAAATTATGGATCTTTGTGGACAATAAGTTGTACAAAGTACAAACATTTCTTGTTACCGTCTACCTAATATTTCTCTTTGCTTTTAACGCCGTGTCTCGTGCGTTTTCTGCGAAAAGTCTACTGACACCTTCTCCCGTGTAAAATACGAATGAATGAGAGAATTTTTATTATATGCTCTTCCGGATATTGAATTTACAATTCAAGTTTCAGCTTACACGCTCTTATGCTATTATTTCAATGGAGTTCTATTACATTCCCAAACTCCCAGGAATCAAGAATGCGACAAAAATGCCGCATCGTTGTTACGGGGCTTGCCATACTCTTGTATGGCCCGTAAGAGAGTTTACAGTACCGCTTCTAACGTCATTAGACGCGATGACTAGCAGCCGGACTACACACTTCGCACAGCAGTCGTCATAACAGCATGCGTAGCACACGCCCGCTCTTACAGCAGCGACGTCGACGATAGAGAGAGAGAAAGAGAGGGCACACGAGTCCGCCTACAATCTGGCCTCTACGTGCGCCGCACAACTACAAGTCGAACGTGAGATGTTTGTCGAACCATGTGACGGCCTAAAGAAACGGACGAACAGCGTGACGCTATTTAAATGAACGCTGGGCCCACGGTCTTATTCACGATGCTCACAAGGTGATGCGCCAACTAGCGGCGGAAATCGGAACCCTTCACAGGAGGCTCAAGAGGCAAGATAAACAGTGGACGGCATAGAAGCTTGCGGGTTTTTTTTTTTAAAATTATTTTTATATTGTTTGAATGGTGAACGATGGATTGTTTGATGCCAAATGGTAAGTAAAATGGTGTTGTACAAAATTGTATGCGTGAAATAGTCGATGTAATACATCGCTGCTATTAAGACGCCAATTATTAAGAGGAGAACACCTGCCAGTTTAACACAAAAATCGACGTCAACAAAGAGCCGATTCAACTGCTGTGTGCCACGACGCAATGCCCGTGAACGATCCGACGGAAAGGTCTCTTTTCACCTATGGCCCAAGGACAGGAGCAGCACAGGTTAAAATCACCAATGATTTTGGTAAAGAAGAGGAGTGTCATCGTCTTTGGATGCAAAGATTCAGTATGGGTAAAAACAGTAATCCAACGATGATAGTCCGCAGTCCGCAGATTTGTTTTTCGACATTCGTCGATTTTATACACCCGCAACTGGCCGCGATCTGGCCATATTTCGATACTTCATCACCTTCACTGATATTTCTACTGTTAATGTCTCCATTCGCAAATAAATATGTATTTGCGATAATCTCAGAAACATTGTGAGATTCAAATGAAAAAGCGTAAACACCGTCTAAACACATATGCCGACAGCGAAGACGAGCCTCTTTTGAGACCACGTTACTCGGCCGCTGCCAGCGCCGCCATCGGTCATGAGCATCGTGAATAGGCAAGTTGCGGTACTCGCCGGGCAAAAGCGTCCGACGATTGAAACCAAGATGGCGGCCATGCTCAGGCCGGTTTTAGCTGGGCGCATGCGCGTAGCGCGCTCGTTTCTCCAGTCAACGATTACAATCGAATCTACTTGTCCATCGGTATATTATTCCCCTAAAATAAAAAAAAATTAAATAAAACAAATAAACGTAATTATTGAATTCGAAGTTTGAGTAGGCTTAAAAAAGAAGCAACACTATTAAATGTTTAAATGAATATATTATTCCGATTGCTATAAGCCCGTGCTATATTGCCAAGTGCTATAAGCCTGTTTCTTTTTAACAGCAATTCTGCTTCTTCATATTTTTGTTTGTTTGCTGCGAATATTTTTGCATTCTCGTGAGTAAATAATATTTGATGGCATACGACAATTTCTTTTTCATGCTGTGTGCAGGGGATAGAACATTTATATTTACACGACACTCCGCGCTTTAAACGTAGTGGGCATGCGCGGACAGAACGATCATAATTCGGCCTGAGTTGACGGTCATATTGGCTTCGTTTCGAGCACAATTTACTGCACGCGAACACTATAGAAATGCGGCTACCTGTCTTTAAGACCGTGACTGGGCCCATCCGCATCCCTGGTCGGCCATCTTTCGAGAACTGCCCGCCAAATTCAAACTTCCTGAAAAAAAAAATGACACTCCCCTTTATCATCTTTCTAATGCGAAAACATCTCTGATGATACTTCCAAGTGAAAACTGCTTTACTAAAAAAAAAAAAAAAAAAACTCTTGGTCGTAGCAAATCATTCCGAGGTGCAGTTTCTCGATTAATTTGGTCAAACTTTTCGAAAAAAAAAAAAAAAAAAAACAAAAACAAAAAAAAACATATGCCTGAGTTCCATTATCTACCGTCAGGATAAAGTGACCGAAAAAATATTGGGCGCCTCGTTTACGAAAAGCTCAAAAATTTGATGTCGATTACACTCGAAGTTTGCACATCGGCGGTAGAACTCGTATGAACGGTAATTAACGACTGACCGTTGCGAACGGCACTTAAGGTCGCCATTGGCTTGCGCGGCATTGTGTATCGGCCCGTAATATCTTGTGGCAGCAGAGGAGGAGCGAGCACAGACACTGCCTGCTCGCCAGAGAGCCGCCGTCGTGCCGTCGAGCTATCGCCATCATGAAAACATTCGCTCCTCGTCGTTATCGTCGTTCCACCTCCGTCCTTGCGGGCTCCCTCGGCCACCAGAGAGAAGTGTAATATTGAACGCTCGAACGCGGAGTGAAACGCGCGTTGGGCTCGTGTTTCGAGGGGCCCCCCCTTTGTTTTCCGACACTCGCGAGATACGAGTCAGAGACGATCTATCGTGACGAAAAAAAAAAAAAAAATACCCACACACACAAACACACACACGCACTTAAAGATCATTTCTCTATCCACTCTCCATTACTATTTCCTCCATCTCGTCTCAACTATCCAAGGCGAGAAACCTCGAAGACTACGCGTAAAAGTCCCGATCGCAGGAATAATCATTTCTAAAAAAAGAATTAAAAACAACAAACCCAAAGATTACAATCGTGCGCATGTGAGAGTGTGAGTGAGTAAGTGAACAGTCAGTATATCAGTAAATTTCGTTGATCCTTATCAACTACGACGACGACGACGACGACGAGGGAGTGGACTTGGAGACTCGAATAAACGGGAAAGCGAGCTCGATAAAACTCTACCCTAGTGTCAAGAAAAAAAAAATAAAAAAAAAAAAGTAACCGTCGAGAAACCTTAAATTACGAACATTTTTGAGGATAATAAGTGCACACGCTGCTTTTTTCCAAGGAAAAAAAATACGCTCTCCCGTTCCGTGTATCTCCGTGTTCGTGCGCGCGCGCGCGCGCGCGTGTGTGTGTGTCTCTCTCCGTGTGTTTGTACGCGCGTGCGTGGCTCTGTGTGTGAGTTCCTCGAGTCCCGAGGAACAGCGACCAGCGTACAGCACACAAACGATATAACGTCGGTGAGGCGGAGGACGGATACACATAGCGCGCTGCTGCCACCGTGCGCCGCACCGTGTGCCCACTTAAATGCCTGAGAGACACTCTTACTACTCCATGTTGTGCATCGGTTGTTGCAACACGATTGCGTGCTGGAAAGTGAGTGTGCGCCTCCTATGCTGCTAATAACAATACTCGGCGAATTGTTTGCTGATTATTGTTATTGTGTTTTTTTTTTTTTTTTTTCCATTCGAGGGGCGTGGAGAGGGGGCTTGATTTTCTTTTTTCTTTTTTTTTTTCTTCTATAAGTCGCACGGCTCGCAGCGTGACATCATTTCGGGGGGAGATCGAACTACTGCCAGACCACCTTAGTTCCGGTTTTGAGAATACCGTGGTAGGAAATGGGTGAAGGTTGATGGGGAAAAGAAAGAAATTCGAATGGTATTTTTTTTTTTGAAAATTAACAAGCGACTCGGTAAGACGATCTGCTGGAAGAGAAATTGTGATAAGATTTCGAAAAGTCTGCTATTATGTTATATCTGGACCGAAAAATCGAACATCCTTGGCGTAGTGCGAAAATACTTGGTTGATAAAACTTTAAGGAATTTAGTCAAATATTTATCGGGAAGAAATGTCGAACAGCTCGCACCTGTGATATTTTCTTTCGTGGCTTCGTTAGATCGTGATTAGGGATGAGGAAATCCGAGAGAATTTACTAAACATTGTCTGGAAAGTATGATCGAATATTTAAATATTTGAATTTTAAGAAAAAAAAAAATATATATATATATATAAATATATATATATATATAAATATATATATATAATCACAGCGGGAAGATTATTCACGATGCGACATTTCGCATGACTGTGCTCATTTTCGAGTTAAAACGGTTGCTCTCCTGATACAATAATCGTCATCGAAATCGTTCATTTTAATGATTTTCGCGTGAGTTAAAGAGATAATACGCATACAATTTTTCATACTGAGACGAGAAAAAAAAAGTAAGGAAACAAAAGTTTTGCGTCGAAATCGAACGTGTCGAGAAACGTGATAAAAAAATTAATGAAACACTTCTCTCTTAGTGCGTATTCCGATGATTCTTGGCTTTCCTGTCAACATAGCCCTGTCTCACTCTCGCTCCCTGTCGGTGGGCTTTCGTGACTGCCACTTGGCGATTCGTGAACAGTCCTTCGCCACTCTGTCCCGCCTCGTCTCTGTTACAATTTCTGAACGACGTTGATTTCGACGAATTTTTCCGCACGATCAGGATCGATCCGCCTCGCAATTTTGGGACGGTGCAGAGGCGAGTTTTGCCGAATCCGAGAATTCCTCGAGTCAAGGACGTTCTTTTCTCGCCATTCGAAAAAACGTCGCGAACGTGCTTTTCAGTCGTTTTAGTTTTTTAATTTTTTTTTAGGTTAAGTCTCGGAGGTAATTTTTTTTTTTTTCCTTGGTTCGGTCGATGAAAATGTTTTATTTTATTTATTTTTTCACGCGTGACGAAAGTTCCAAGTGATCGAGACGCTTCCAAACATTTTTTCGGTTGCTCGGAATGAATCATTTTTTTTCTTGGCTTGAAAAATTCCGGGGACTTTCACCGTCATCGGCGGACTTTACAAACTCGAGAAATCTCAATTTAGAGCAACCAAACACTGGAACTTGAAGAGAAATAAGAAAACTTCCCCGAAAAATAATTTGAAAATTTTTCAAGATTTTTTTTTTTACGATAAAAATAAAAAAATTGACACTTACTTTCGCAGGTGAACTTGTGGTGACGGCTGGTTGCGGAGGAGCGTTTGGCGAGAGGGCTGCGGCAGCGTACCGAGGTCGCACCGAGTAACCCCGCACCGAGCTGACTGCGACTTTCCGCTGTTTTTATCGGGCAGTGAACAGCAGAATAGGATATATAATTAAATAGAAAATCAATTGAACCGGCAGAGAGAAATAGCGAGGAGCTAGAAAAATTGGGAGGACGAGAAGAGGACTCGTAGGCGAGAAGATAAAAAAAAAAAAGAAGAAATTTGTTAGTCGAGCTTGACAAATAAGGAGGGGAACGAAAATTGAGATGGAACGCGAGTCGAATCCCATGCAGGCTCTGTGCCGGAGCGGCTGCGGTTTCTACGGATCGCCAGCCACGGACGGCCTTTGCTCTCTGTGCTACAAGGAAAACCTCAAGAAGAAGCAGCAACCCCCAGTTTCGTCGGCTAGCGTAGCGTCGAGCCAAACCGTAGCCGGCAACGCGGGCGCGTTGCAGAACACAGCTTTCAGCAGTCCCGCGGCGACCGGCACAACCGCGCAGCCTACCATTCCCACCATACCTCAACCTACGACGGATTTGCCCAGTCCCAAAGAGGTATAAACATTTTTTCACTCCTTTTCGCTTAAAAATCACTTATTTATTAACTCATTATTAAAATCATTCATTTATTAAAGTATTATTAATCCTAAACATACCGGATCCTTGTTCAACAACGACGTAGAATTTGCCAAGACCAACCCTCGATCGATTCAAATAACAAGTTAATCTACTACAAAAAAAATCTGTAAAACTTCGCAGACGTACCTTGAAGGGTTGTTGTTTTGATAACACAGAAGAAAATTTATTATGAACATCCGGATCGTTTTTGTGCTTAAAAGAAGGCATGGCAAAAAGTCCCTGGTACTTGAAGGGTTAAAATCACTTTATTTATTTCTCATAATATCACTTTCAAAAGCATAGTTCAAATACAACTCTCCGATCTGTAACGTAGATTCGAAAATTCATAACATTTTCCCTTGGATGGTTTTTCAATATCATAAGTCTGTAAATCACTGATTTTATACATTTTATTGTACATTTTTTTATGACCTTGGTCTAATGTACAAGGACGCGACATAGGCATATTGTTTAATCGGTCATAATATAATTGCAATAGCAAAGTGCAAATACAACTTCCCGATCTGTGACGTAGATTCGAAAATTTATAACATTTTTCCCTAGACGGTTTTTCAAGTTCATAAGTCTGTAAATTACTGATTTCATACATTTTGTTGCCAATTTTTCGATGACCTTGATCTAATGTACAAGAATGCGACATAATGATTGGTTTTTTTTTTTTACTTGTTTTCTCGTATTTACGGACCGTAATCTGGTCTCCGTTTCCTTTTCTCCGTTTCATTGTAATTATGTCCAGGGGCAAAAGTTCGACCACCGATTAAAAATTACTGGATACAATTTAACTGTTCTTGCAATAAATCAGGCATAGCGTGGTCAAATAGCGACTAAAATTCCTTTTCATTGCGATTCATGGACGTAGCAACAGGCAATTTGCTTGTTTTTGTATGGTTTGGTGAACTCTTTTTTTTACCTTTTTTTTATACATTTTTAAATCAGTTGAATATCAGTTGAAACGCTCGAGTTGTCAAAGTTGCCATGGATTTTCGGTCGGCCGGCTCTCTTTCAGCGTCGATAAATTTCAGTGGATTATGGCCTCGGGCCATGGTCCGTCGTTCAACGATGATCCGCGATACAAACCGGTAATTTCCGTTCTCACGATTTTTTTCGCAAATTTCACGATATTTTTTTCTTTTTTTTCGTATTTATCCGCCATTGAATAAAGATTTGACGTTTTCGTAAACCAAACCTGACCAGGCTTTGACAGTTCGCCAGACCCTACAATCTTCAAAGATAGTCCATGAATATCTTTCGATCAATTTATTATCTTGTTGACAACACACAATTCTTTAGCCTCGTAATATCCGCTTAAGCGATTGCGTAACCCAATTCGAGGTCTGAAAATAACAAATCGTTCAATCATCCGAAGAGCGTCGCGATTTTTTTTTTTTTTCGTGAAAAGGCAGTAACGTCTCTTTCGCAGTAAAAAATCGTGCATGACAAATTAGAAAGCCGTTGGTATATCTTACAATAAAAATCTCGAAAGAAAATCGCATGAGAAATGTTTTCTTAAATTTTGGTCTCGAATTTTCGCAAGACAATCGAATGGACTAAATTTTTTTCCTCACGTGTCGTCACTGAATGACTCATCTCAGCGACATAACACTGCGCCGTAATTTTGATCGTGTATTAACAAAAAGAAATTGTAAACAGATAAGCAGGGACGAACAAGAAGGCGAAGTTGGAGTGAGCGGTGGTGCGGCCGAGGGTTCGGTCAGCAGCGGGGACGCGGATGACTGCTTTGACGGCAAAGAGACTGACAAAGAATCCAAAAAGAAGAAAAATCGTTGTGCCGTTTGTCGCAAGAAAGTCGGATTAACCGGTGAGTATATCTTGACTGCGTGATAAAATTCAAAAATAAAAAAAATAAAAAAATTACTGTGTTGGAGAAAAACAAGAATATAAAAAAATTAACATATTTATTTGTTTTCGATTCGCAGGATTCGAGTGTCGTTGTGGAGGACTCTTCTGCTCTATGCACCGATACAGTGACAAGCACGATTGCAAATTCGATTACAGAGAAATGGGCGCCCAAGAGATACGGCGCAACAATCCAGTTGTTGTCGGTGAAAAAGTGCAAAAAATTTGAACTATCTAGTGTGTAGTCGTTGGGAAAATGGTTATATAACTATATAAACAAAAAAAAAATTACAAACAAACAAAAAAAAACAAGTAAGAAAGAAAAAGCGCGCGCGAAAGATAAGAACATGTAAGAGCCGAGAATTTCACAAGAGAAAAAAAAATAATAATAGTAATAATAAAAAAGAAAAACATCTTCGAGAAGGAAAAAAACGCGGAGAGAAAATTGTATCTGGCAGCTGATTGCACACCGAGGAATATTAAACAGAAAAGAAAATCACACACCCATAGTAGCGAAAAAAAAACAGATATAAGCGGGAAAAGCAAAAAATGAAGAGATGCGGAAGTATATCTATATTATATATATATATATACGTGTGAAAGTTGTGAGTGAGTTGTGTATGCGAGATTGCGTGTGTTGCGAGTGATTAATGCGATGAAAAAGTTTTTAAAAAAGCTGGATTTTTTGCCACAAAATCCGTAACGACTCTTTTCTTTGCCCGTTTAATCTTTCGTCCGAAGACCTGAAGTGCGAAAAAGAACAATTGGTTTTGTTTTTTGTTTTTCTCTCGTTTTTGGATGCCATGGTGCCATCACGTCCGTCGAGACTCAGCGCCGCAGACTAGTAAAAAGAAAAAAAAAAAAAGAAAATTGGATGTAAAGAAAAAACGCAAAAAAGATCTGGTTACTAACCGCTGCCAGCTTACTATTACCTATTATTAGTGTCTTTATTGAACATTACGGTTTATCATTATTATTATTATTATTATTATTATTATTATTATTATTATTATTATTATTATTATTATTATTATTATTATATTATATATTATTATTATTATTATTATTATTATTATTATTATTATTATTATTATTATTATTATTCTATTATATTATTCTATTATATTACGTTTATTAATTTACTTAAACGCAAAAAGAAAACACGAGCCGACGAAAATCGAGTGCGAAGGTTGATAAACAAGAAACTTCATAGTTTCGGCGTGAGGATAGGGTGGAACCGATTTAAAAACGAAACTATGAAAGAAAACAGCCACACGTATCTATTATATTTAAGTAGCGAAATTCCTGGTGCAGTCAGTCAGTCAGTTGGAGCGATTTATTTAAATAATTTGGAGTGGATAAAAAATTACATGAAGAACAGAAGCGATTAACCACGTAAAGTGAGTTTTTTCTCCGTTTTTTTTTTTTCTTAATTTTTCTTTGATTCTTCATGATAGAAAGTAACGCTATATATATATATAGAAGAAAATAAAAGAGGAAGGCAATAACTGCGGTCCGAGGGACAAACACGGCCGGCCGCGAGGAGTAAGGAAAATATTGTTTTTTTTTTTTTGCGATTATAATTGATGATGATGACTGACGTTGATATATGGGTGATCACAATTCTAGGTTTAATATGCGAACGTAGTAGTCTAATAATTATTAAGTATATTAGCCGATTTTGATTCATAAATAATGCAATGGAAGTATAAACGAAAAAAAAACAAAGAAAATACGTAGTTACTGTGTGTTTATGTCCAATCTAACGTGAATGCGACAAGCGTTGTAGAGGGAAAAAAAGAAACAAAAAATTGAGGAAAGAACCGGACAGAACGAAGATTCGCTTTGACGATTTTTGCTGCCTAAATCAATTTTTTTGGTTGCGTGTTACCGTTGACGTTTTTTTTCTTTGTCCTCGGCTGTAAAAGGGAACGAATTTGTCGAGTTAAATGTTGAAATGCGACGACAATATTGCCGGACACTTAGTGAAATATAATGGTGATTTACAGTCGCGTTATTTTCCAGTTTTAAGTGACATATTTTTTTTTTTTTTTTTTTTTTTTATTGCGAGAACTTGAAAATGTGATGCATTAGAATAATTTAGGTGAATTTGGCGAGTAAAGAGGGAGGTGAAATGTTGGGACGGGGTTGTTATAAATATTCAATTTGTATCTCCAAAGCCACGAATTTTCTTGGACTCTTTTTTTTTTTTAGTTAGAGGGATTGCTGTTCGCAGTTGGTTAATCGTCGTCTTTATAAATGTGTAAAACCAACTTAAGAATTCATTTTTAACCGAAGATAACTGCGAGGAAAAGATCATTGAGTCAATTACAGTCGCGTAATTTGTGACAAATTCGTCGGCGTCCGGTCGACGACTCATTTTGAAGAAATCCCAAGAAAATTTCTTCCTTATACCAAAAAATAGTTTTCTTTTTCTTTGCAAGTTAGTCAAAAGTTATTTTTGGCGGTTTGAGGCGACGTAAAAACTTTTTCTCCATTTATTATAAGTTTTCATAGTTGTAATTCGCGGGACTAACATCGCAGATATCTTCGACGTCAAGCTTGACAATTACGTAATCGCGATCTTATACAGTTTCGATAGAAAAAAAAAAATCGTCGGTGTCACTTTTTTTTATGCATAAAAAAAAAATTACGTTTCTTCATCGTCTTATTGTACTATAAACAATATTGCTGTTGTAGCGAACGGGAGCGCGTGTAACGGAGCGCAGCTGCGAGCGCGCTACCCATTTCGTATATATATCTATCGCTCATTGATAAAAAAAAAAGAAAAAAAAAAACAATCGCTTTATACTAACTACTAGAACTACTACGTACGAATATGACTGAAGCCGAATAATAAGCTGGATTTCTTTGGATAGATAAAACAAATCACGTTTATCGTCGCGGCTTTTGAGCTTAATTACGCGATACCATCCTTTCTACCTTTGCAAAATTTTTTAAAATCTTCGAGCTATATATATACATTTTTTTTTTTGTTTGTTTCGGTAAGACTATAACGATTTTTCGAATTGTCGACTCATGAAGCAGAAAAATAAAAATGGTAATTAGCCCCCCTTACATACCGAGCTACCGAGCTAGGGTTGTTTGAGAACTTTATTCGAACGCTAGTCGAAAAAAAAATCCTTATCGCAGGCTTCACATTTGTCTTTAGAATTTTTTTTTACGATTTTTTAGTAGACACTTCAATATTCTCAAGAGATTAGAGTTATACTTGGAATTTTTTATCTAATCGTCTGTGTTACCTTCGGAGGACTGACGAATCCCTGTAACATTTACCAATGAAATATTTGCTCTTTACGACGATAAATGTTGAAAAGCGTTTTAGGCAAAAAAAAAAAAAAGTTACATGTAAAACAAAAATGTCGTGTTTTGCTATATGTAACGAATTGTTTTTTTTTTTTGTTTCCCTTACAAAGAGAGGAATGGATGAGAAAAAAAGTACGGAAAAAACACACACAATGGGTGGATGAGAGCGCACACCAAGAAATTTGGTAAATATCGACGGAAAGGTTGCCTTCAGGCCTTCACATCCTATTTTAGGCATAGCATATTTTTCTAACATATATTCGCAATAACGGAGGATTCTTGCCTAGCGAGAAAACAAAAGAGAGATAACACAAAAAAAAGGAAGAAAAGACGAAAAATGAAAAAAAAGCGAAGGAAATGCAAAGAAGATTGATTGATTGTTGGGGGGGGCGCGAGCGTGAACGAATGTTGCGAGAAGTGTGAAAGATTTAGAGATAACCGGGGATAAATACATATATATATACATATATTGAAGAGAGTGCTTGTTTTATCGTGAGAATGCGAAAAACGAAATATCTACGAGAAAAAGAATAATTTCCGATGTAAAAAAGAAGAAAAAAAAAATAAGAAACGAGGAAGAGGAATTATCAGAAGTTTGTACTAAAAAAAAAGAAAATGAAAAAAAAAAGAACACTCGGCTGACTCTAAATAAGGACGTAAAAAAACGATGCTTGTAATTATTAAAATTGATATTAGTACGTTTAAGCGACTAAAAAGTAACATCAACTTTAATATATTATAAATGAATTATCGACTACTTACTCCTTCGTGACGAGATGGTGATGATATATAAAGAAGCGTGAAAAAAATTTTAACAAATCGAGGCACGAAGAAATAATGTGGACAAAAATTGAGAAATGCTTTAGACTGTACGTTCATCTAAGTAAACGGATTTAGTGTATTTACACGAAGAGAGAAGAACAAAAAAATCAAGATAAAAAAAAAGAAAAAAAAAAATACAACTCGTCCCTTCCTCGAATATTCCTTTCGCCTCTCGAGAAATCATCGCTCCGACACGAGAAACATTATAGTCGACTATATTTATGTATATTTAAAAATATATATAAATTCATTCACCTTAAAAAAAGAGAAGGAAAAAAATCGACAGAAAAAAGAATAACCGCAAGATATATCGGCAGACAACATTTTTTTGCACCATTCATTTTATTCCTTCGTAACAAAAATTCTTAACGTTTTTCTCTTTTTTTTTTTTCTCTACAATAATCAGTTTATACTTTATTGCGTTATGAATATAATAACAAATTATCAACTATGTGGTACACATATCTCGTAGATCGCGGCAAAAAAACAACAAAGATTCTCCTCGCATCGTGAATATACTTTTGACGGAATTTCAGAGAGATGCGCGCGCGCTTTCTAATTACGCGAAAGCGAAAGAAAGTTTTTTTTTTCACAATTTAAGTGCACTTAGTAAATAATCATTTGCGCAACTGATTATATATACATATATATATACATATATGTGTATATATATCGTTATTAATTTCTATGTTAATGTTCTAGAACTAGCGGCGAAGATCAATTGAATTAAGCGTATAGTTTTTATTGTTTGACGCGAAATTCTCGGATTCATCGATTATCGCTCTCGGACTAGCGAGACAGTCTACTTACTCGCGTTTTTTTTAGTTATCTACGGATATTAAAACGGAGCATGTCGATAGGATTTATCAAATTCAAGGCTTTTTATCGCGGACTAGCCGCTATTTTGCTGCAAAACGATTTTTCCATGCCAGCCAACGGAGCACAAATTTTTCTTTTTAATGTCAATTTGGATTCATTGGTTTAACTTCTTTTTTTTTTCAAAATTAAATCACATCGACAATTTCTGAACTTAGAAATGTAAGGTTTTTATACTCGACGAAATACGAGGCATTCCCTATAAAAAATATAATTTTCTTTGTTTTTTTTTCTGATGAAAATATTTGACCCTGGAGATTTGTTTATCATTAACCACATTAGCGATTCTAGTAACTTTCGGATAAAAAAAAAATATCTCCGTTCACTGGCCTAGAAGTCAGCACACACAGCGGATGCGAAAGAGATATATCGAGATACATTATTGAGACGACTCGTTTTTCATGACTAGTACGCGTTATTGTTATCAACGACGTTGCGGCGATGCTGGCCGTTGTGGCCGGAGGCGACAACGTTAGCGAGGTACTTGTGTAGCGATCGTTCCTGCTGCTCCTGCTGACTACCGCCGACGATGTCATTTTTCGCCGGGCTCTGCGACGACAGAGGCGGAGTCGACGCCGGTGTCAGAATTCCCAGTTCCTCGTCTTCGCACTCCCGACCCGTCGACTGTTCGGAATCCGTGAACATTGGCTTTTCCGATTTTATATAACCGTGATCCTCGATAGCCGCCACTTTGGCCTTCGTCAAAGCTTGCTTGGCTATCTTCAACGAGTTCGCTGATGAATTTTTCGAACAATTTTCACGGTGATGATGGTGATGATGGCCGTTCTCGGATCTCGTCGACGACGAAGATTTGCCATTCTGAAGAAGCTTTATCTGCAGCACCGTACCGGCGTGCTGTATTGCCGCGTGATTCTTCAGACCGTACGGAGTTTTGTAACTCTTTCCGCAAGGACACCTGAAGGCTTTTCGGATCCTGCAGAAATTATCATACGAGAAAAATATTTTAATACATCATTTTGAATGTCAATTAATATTTCATTAAAAAATATATGAGGTATTCCATACGAATTCTAACGGTCAAAAACTCGACCCTCTCCAAAAAAGTTGCCATCTCACCAGAATTCATGATTATATACAAGTTGTTTTTGTAATTTTTTTCAGAATTTTTGGATTCTATTTTTTTGAGATATCGAAAAATTGACCTTCTTTAGAGAAACCCCTATATCTTAAAAACTATCAGTCGTACAAAAAAATGTTTGAGACATGAAAGTTGCAGTTTCAAATCAACTGATGAAAACAAAATTTTGTAGATTTTTTTGAATGCAATAAACGTCTATTTCCGTGAAATATAGACAAAAATATTTTTTTCAGCCAATACGTCATGTTTGATTTTTCTTAAAAAATTTGATAGCTATATATATATATAGCTATAGCTATAGATAGCTTAAAATATTTAATATGCTCCGTTTAAAATCGATTTATAATAAAAAAGAGATATTAACCACATTCCATTGAATTTTATACAAATTGTGATACTATCCATTATTGTGAACATCGTCACAATTTTTATAAAATTCAATGGAAAGTGGTAAATATTTCTTTTTTTTATTATAAATCGATCTTAAATGGAGCATAGCTATCAAACGAGCATCTCAACCATCCAACCAAAAATATGAGATCACTCTATACACTGGAGAGTATATTCTAGAATTTTTTAAAGAAAAATCAAACATGACGTATTGGCTGAAAAAAATATTTTTGTCTATTTTTTATAGAAAAAGACGTTTATTGCATTCAAAAAAAATCTACAAAATTTTATTTTCAAAATTTCATTTGAAACTGCAACTTTTATGTCTCATACGTTTTTTTGTACGACTAGTAGTATTTAAGATATAGGGGATAAGATATTTAAAAAAGTTCAATGTTTCGATATGTCAAAAAAATACAATCCAAAAATTCTGAAAAAAATGACAAAAACCACTTTTAAATAATCATGAATTGTGGTGAAATGACAACTTTTTTGGAGAGGGTCGAATTTTTTACCGTTCGAATCCGAATGGAATACCTTATATATAGTTTTTTTTATGATCGTAAAGCGTGCCAAAAATTCGAGTTTAAAAGGTCAGTCGTCGCTATCGCATGTGACGAAAGCGAATAATATTCGTTGTTTAATTTCTCATTTTCCCAAAACATGCACGTACTTGCCATCGTTCTTGTGACCGTTCTTAGAGTGGTACTTTATTCCATTGACATTTTTGTAACGCTTCTTACATCCGGGCACGGGACAGGCGAAAGGTTTGTCACTGGAACTGCTGTTACTGCTATTATTGCTGTTACTGTTGTCGTTGTTGTTGTTGTTATTGTTGTTACTGTTATTGCTGTTGTTGGTACTGATCACTGGAGTCGCGTTATTCGGACTGATTACCCTAGAAGATAGTAGTTAAGATCAACGTGTTCCACACCCATTCATCTCCCTATTGCTATTCCAACTAATTTTATTTGAATCCTAAACGATCACCCTGCAATTTTATTATTCATTTTCGATTTCCGTTTTTCGTGATATTTTTGTGTAAAAAAATTCGAAAACAAAATTGAGAATAGAGTGAATTTGTTTATTTTAATTTCCTCGATCCAGTTTAAAGTATTACATTAGATCGGACAAATTAAAATAAACCGAGGGCTGAAGGACCCAGGTCGATGGCCCTTTGCCAAGGTGTACAAATAGCATTAGGTATAAAAATTACTATGTAGAAAAAAATACTGTAAATATGAACCTTGGCAATGAATCTCTTTTACTGCTACTAAAATAAACAAGGTGGATTCACTCCATTCTGAAATTTTTCGGAAATTAGTGAATTCTCGTTAATGAAATTCATCCGAGGTAGAAATTGCTCGATTTGAGAGCCGGAGGACTCCAGAATGACCGTTCGAATTTGATATTCTTTTAACATTTTTTCTTTTACCTGCTCCCATAGCGAAGTATGAAGTCTGCTGAGAATTCTTCGGATGTAGTCCACGAGTCATTGCTGTCTTCCGGCTCGCTGACAAACTCATCGCCCTCTTCGGCTTCGCTTCCTAGCATTTTCCAAATATTACTCGGGCACTCGGGTACCTACGAATGCCGGGTACCGCGAAACTTTTACCTGTTGGTGTCGTCGCAGCATTGTTACGGTTTCTCGTGCTCGCCACGAACGCATTAGTTTGACTCAATCTTCCTTGGATGACCGGCTTCGAAGCTTCTTTTCTCGCCGCATCGGTGAGAAATCTCAACGCGTAACTCAACGGTATACAGGTAGGCTGCTGCAGCTCCGTTTGCTCCACTACTTGAGGATCGTAATCTGAGAAATTACCAATGCCAATTCAATTTATCCGTTTTTCCAAGTGATCTAGTAAATTAGCGATATGAAAATTCGATCAATAATCGTCGGTTCGATATTACGATTTTTATATTAAAAAATAATAACATTCAATGAAAAACATAAAATCTGCTTTAAAATTTGTTAAAAATTGTAAAGAAACACCGGAGATTATTTTCCATGAAGATAATTTTTTTTTTAATAAAATAAAATAAACAATAAACAACTCTATTTAAAAATCTTGTTTTTCAAGATTTTTTGGTATCATTATACAATTTCCAGAAGGCTAATAATGCAGTATAAAAAACGTGTCTTTTTTTTTGTGTATCTAACGAAAAATTTGATGTCTTCTCTTCCGAAGCACACAAAATACGAATCTTCCTCTGTACCGATTCCAAAGTCCGACTTCTCTCAATGGCTGCAATTTGAAACAAAGAACAACTTGGCTCAACATCGTCGGAGGAGCTTCCAAATTAATTCGTCTATAAAATTGTTCTATTTTCTAACATAAACAACGGCGGAAAGTGTGACTCGCAAGAAACTAATAAAATTGGCTATCCCGCCATATGCGTAATCTTTCGAAAGATCTTCGTTCAGTGCTCCGTTTGCGAAGTACGCAAACCGCAAACACCAAATACTTCGTCGGTGAAGCTTTGCGCATAAAATTTTGAAAATTCTATATCGCGAAACTGAAATTTGACAAAATCTCGACGGTGGTATCAGATTGATGGCAAAAATTTGGCGCACCGGCGAGCGACGAGCGAGCGAGTTGTCACTCGATATATCACAAAATCTCGACGGAATAAAAGTCGCCAAAAAATATTCTCGGCCCAGATAACCTAGCAACAAAAAAAAATATCTCAAACATAACCTAGAAAAAAAAAATTCACAGACGATTAATAGAGAATTAAGAGCGAACTCGGTCAACGTGAGTGACGCGACGATAATATCTTTACCGATATGAGTCTCCTCGATGTGTTGTATAAGATGTCCCAAGCTCTTGAAAGTAAGCCCGCAACCGTTGAATTTACAGACGTTCAACATAAATACAGCCATAATATCAATGGAGAGTTTCCGACCGATGATCGGTGCCCTAGTCAAATTGGTGACGAAAAATTGTCTCGAAAAAAAAAAAAAAAAAAAAAAAAAATGCGCGAGAATCAACCCGATCCACGATATTACGAACGTCAATCTTAGTTTCAAGATATTCGATGATTTTTCATTCGGAAAATTGTCCTTCGAAAGAAACAGGCGTCCCTCGATTTTCAGTCACCGACTTGACTCGCATTTGCAGACGGCTAAGTGCGTTCGGCTAAATTCGGTTGGTCGATAAAAGAGGGAGTCGGCGTGGGCGAAGTGGTGAATGTGCGCTTGAACGAAAATCATTGATCTCCGCCAGTTGCGCAGACGGTTCGATGGCTCGGTTGTGCGCAGCATCCGTTCACTGGCGCATTCACCGATCGAACATACCAGAGGCCGGGTCGGCTCGCCTCATTCGCGACACTGTTCTTTGGTAAGTCCGAGCGCCTGCTGTGCTGGCAAGTGAGTAAACCATCCGTACGGTTTTTAACAGCTACGAAGGTGAATTAAATTCGTCAAATTTCTTCGGCGCTGCGGCACGAACGGCGAACGATAACGATCGCACGGTAAAAACGTGCATTCGCATCGGCGATATCGTAAATTCGTGATAACGGTGAAACGGAAAATATCTCTCGCTGGTCTCGCTCTCGCCTATTAGACACGGCCATTTTACAATGAAATAACGACGGTGCCGCGAGGACCAACTTTCGGCGTGCTCGCCGGCAGTAACAGTAACATTTATCCACTATTATTCTTCTCGAGTTGTCAAAATAAACGGAATAAAGGGAGACGAGGGAATTGAAAAAAATTGTATTTTTTTTTTTTTTTTCCGTCTCGCATGTCTTGTGATTGACCGTGATAGGCCTTGGCCGTTACGTAATCGCGTCGGTTTTCAAGACCGTTCGATTTTGGGGCGACGGAAATTTTGTTCAAACTCATATTGTCGCCCTCGAAGATTGCCGAGACGGGCTTTGACGTTTATTTCGAACCGAGCGATTTCTTCTTCTACTTTTTGTTTTTTTTTTTTTTTTTGTAACTCGTTCGAGAAATTTAATTTTTAACGTTTGTGCGACAAGCTAATGAGGAGCGATGATCAACTTACGAGCGCCACCTTATATCACTCATCGTGCATCGACGCGACTATTTGCCTCTCACCGTTTCGTCCTTTTGTTTTTTTCTTGTCAGGTAAATCCTCGCGTCGACAAGACCACGAAAACCAACCAACCGTCAATATGTTCGCCTGCACCCGATTCATCGCGCCGGTCGCAAGGACCACCGTGAGTTACACAATTTCTTTTAATCTCTTTTTTCGTCCATCCACTAAAATACAAATCTTCGTTGGGCCGATCGAATTTTTTTTTATCGCTTTACTTTCGGTATCCGCTTACTTTGGCCGCACGGATCCTCCGAACTTCGTGAGAGTCTCGGCTACTTCTCGCGAGATTATATAATCGATACGAATACTCGGCTGAGAAGAAACAACACCAAAGTCGAGTTGTCCCGATTTAAATGGAAATCGAGACAAGTTGGATTCTTTCTTTTAATCGCGTAATCGACGACCTTTGAATTTTCTCTGTTTTAATTAATTAAACTCAATTAAAGTAATCGATTTTTTTTTTATGTCCATCATTTCCGATTTCACGTTTTGTTTGAGATTTTTATTTGAAGGTAATTCGATATTCTCGAGCCGAGGAAACTTCTTTTTTCCGCATTGAAATTCACATGGTTCTCGTTTTCGTGAGAATCGAAGTTCGAGACAAGTTTTTTCATTCAACATTTTTTTTTTTTCTTGCTGTCCCATCAGCTGGTCGCTGGTACAAAGAGCTACCTGCGTCCTCTGAGCAGTGCCGTGATCAACCAGAGCCAGTCCATGCAGGAGAGCCAGAGGCAGAGCAGCTTCGTGAGTGTGAGTATTGTTTGGATCGACATGCATTAATTATTATTTTTTTTTTATTTTTTATTTTTTTTTTGTACGACACTCGGGTATTCCGTTACATATCTAATGGTCGTATTTCTCGCTTGCATCCCGCATGCGCGATCGTCGCTATGCGCGCGCGCATTGCATAATGGATCAAGGTTACATAAGTCACTGGACACTTTGAAAATTGCCGAAAACAAAAGAAAACAAGTAAGCCGACACAAATTCGGAACTACGAGAGTAAGCATCGTGCAGCATCGCGGAGTTTATCAGATCCGCATTTTTGAAAAATCTTTTATTCATTAAACATCGTGTTTCACGATGTTTAATGCGCACAAGTATGCTGCGTTAAGGGGAGGCTAAACACGCATGAGTGCGGGAGAGACAGAGCTAAAATTTTGAATGCATTTTTCTTCGAAATGATTCTATAAAATGAAAAACTAATCGCGGGGCGTTTTATCTGTTATTAATTTTCGTTTTATCTTATAGAAGCGTTTCGGAGAAAAATCATTGCGAAATATTTTGAGACAATGTTGGTCTTTAAGCCCCACCTTAAGGTGGGACTAAAGATCAATGTGACCTCAAAATTTTTGAAAAATCTTTTATCCATTAAACATCGTGTTTCACGAGCGCACGAGTATGCTACGTTAAGGGGAGGCTAAACACGCACGAGTGCGAGAGAGACAGTGCTAACATTTTGTATGCATTTTTCTTCGAAATGATTCTATAAAATGAAAAACTAATCGCGGGGCGTTTTATCTGTTATTAATTTTCGTTTTATTTTATAGAAGCGTTTCGGAGAAAAATGGCTTCGAAATATCTTGAGGTTATGTCGGTCTTTAGCCCCACCTTAAGGTGGGGCTAAAGATCAATATAGCGTTAAAATATTTTGAATACATTTTTTTTCCGAAACTGTTTCATAAAATAAACGACGAATGGTGGGCTCCGCCTTAATCAAATACGCGGTGCGTCCCGCGATTCATTTTTCATTTTTTAGAATAGTTTCGGAGAAAATGAATTCAATGTAACCTCAAAATATTTTGAATCCTTTTATTTTCCGAAAGGGTTTAATGAAATAAACGACGAAAGGCGGGGCGCACCGACTTAATCAAATACGCAGTGCGTCCCACTATTCATTTTTCATTTTATAGAATTGTTTCGGAGAAAATGGATTAAATAGTATATTATGATACTAGTGCGATAAAACTTAAAAAAAAGGTTTATCCCACGAGTATCGTACGGAATTTTATATCACGAGGTGTGAAAATGCGGATTTTCGCACGCGAAGCGTGCGTAAAGCCGCATTTTATACACTGAGTGAAATAAAAATGTTTACTCTGTGTCTCTCGCGCTCATGCGTGTTTAGTATTCCCTTAATGAAAGGCCCTTAATGAAACTCAGCCGGCGGTTGCTTGGGTGTAAAAGAGACGGCGCCATGGGGATTCTGTGAGAGCGAGTGAGAGGGGGCTTAGCCGCTCCTTAAGGTAGTACTAGCGGATAGCCAGAGCCCACGTGAGTTCAGAGAGAATTGAGACAGTATTGCGAACACTCCTCGACGTGATAAAAATCTGGAAGAACTCAAGCCTATGGAAGGTACTGAAAAGATTAATCTTGCATAATAATAATTCCAAAATGTTATTAATAAATTAACGAAAAAAACATTTCCCAACAAATCACCTGGCAACCTAACTTTTTTTTTTGTATGAAAATGATTTGTTAATTTTTCTGAATATGTATGAATTTTTTCAGGATTTTGTGATTTTTGAAAATCGCGTTTTTAGTTAATAAAAAAACGTAATTTTCAAAAATTACACAAAATTCTGAAAAAAATCATACGTATTCAGAAAAATTAACAAATCATTTTCATTAAAAAAAATTTAGGTTGCCGGGGGATTTCTTGAACAATTTTTTTTTTTTCATTCATTTGTTAATAACATTTTGGAATTATTATTATGCAAAACCAATCTTTTCAGCACCGTCCATATGCTTGATTTTTTTCAGATTTTTATCTCCTCGAGGAATGTTCGCAATCCTGTCTCAATTCTCTCCGAACTCAAGTGGGCTCGGGCCATCCGATAGTACTACCTTAAGGGCATGTGGTACATACTCAGTAGGTAACAAAGCCTTCCCTATTTTCTCCAAAACGATTGATACGGCGAGCAAAAGCAAATTAGGTTTTCATACTTATATCTATTGACTACAAAAACCTAATTTGATTTTGGTCGAAGCATCGTCCATCACGGAGAAAATAGGGAAAGCGATTTGTTACCATGCGAGCATCGTTACGTGTGTATCACATGCCCTTAAGGTGAAGTGTAACTACTCGGTCGGTAACAAAAACTGTTTCTCAAGTTTCTCTAAGACAGTTAATTTTTCGGAAAAAATACGAGAACGGCCAACTCGGACATAGTAATTCTGCAGTTGGCTGTTTTCATCATTTTCTCAAGAAATAAACTGCTTGGGAGACTTTTTGGGAAGCGAAATTGCAACTATCTCTCTCGCGCTCATAGCGATGACACTTCACCTTAAGAGGAGTCCAAACTCAGGTGGCGGTTGCTTGGGTGTGAGAGAGACAGCGCCATGGGGATTCTGTGAAAATGAGAGAGAGGAGTTGGGACTTCCCTTAAGGGGAGTCTAACCCCCTCTCGCTCCCTCTCACACGAAGCCTATGGCGCTGTCGAGCACTCGGGCGCTGGCCGCAAGGGTTTCGACTCCCTTTAAGAAAAAACGAAAGTTCCACGTGCAGAACTCCGGACACGCCGGGAACGATGCAAACTTTCTTTCTGTAATTAGCAATGCAGTTCATTAGATTCGCGTTAAATCGTTAAACCTTTGAGCCACACATTTTGACACTATAAAAGCAGAACCTTGGCATTTCATGTTAAGAAATTAGTTTAAAGAAAGTGATTTTAATAAACACTTCTTACGTGCAAGGAGTGCCGAAAAATTGAAAACTGAGTGAAAGAAGGTATACTACGTTAAGAAAAAAAGAGAGTTACTTGTGCGAATCTTCGGATATGCCGGAAACATTGAAACTTTCTTCAATTAAACTTTCGTTCGTCAATTAAAAATGTCCGGTTTGACTTTAGGTCTGAACTGACATCGAGTTACCGTGACGCGAGATAAAATACATCGAATCACGTGGTACAGAAATACTTTTTGGGATCTTTCGATCTAACGCGAAAAAATTCCAATGGAATCCTTTTACCGTGCTTTTATCATTCTTTTTATGGGAGTACGACGCAATTGAGAAACTAACGGATGTTTTTTTTTGTTGATTTCCAGTCGCCGATCGTGCGCAACTTCCAGACCTCCACGATCACTCGTGACATTGACTCTGCCGCAAAATTCATTGGTGCCGGTGCTGCAACCGTCGGTGTCGCTGGATCCGGTACGTGATTTCCTCTTCGACTCCTATGAATCGATAAAACCATTATTTCTGCGCAATTAATCCAATGGGATTGTAATTAGAGCTTCGAAATTTGTTAATCCTGTTATTCCTATCGTTCCGAATCAGTTTAACAGATAACTTTTTTTCACGAATATATCATGTTGTTTTGGCTTTTTTCCCCACCAGGCGTCGGCATCGGCATGGTTTTTGGTTCCCTCATTATCGGCTACGCCCGAAATCCTTCCCTGAAGCAGCAGTGCTTCGCTTACGCGATTCTGGGCTTCGCGCTAACCGAAGCTATGGGCCTGTTCTGTCTCATGATCGCCTTCCTCATGCTATTTGCATTCTAAGATTTTAACGAAGATCCCTCGAAGAATCCTTTGAAGAATCCCGGCATCCTGACGATGAATGAAAAAGCCAATCGTAATCCCCGTCGACCGAGAGGCCAGAAGTTATATCCATAATTCTCCTTTACGCATAAATTTCATAATTATTCACCTTTAATAATTAAGTTAAAGTACTTTATCGTTCGAACGTGCGCTGGGTTAACCCTCCCAGTTTATACGTATTTTGAGTGTTTTATGTTTTTTTTTTTGCGCTATACGCATTAATGGGATAATACTTCCGTTTGAAAATGTTTTCGAATTTTTTCCAACCCTCCTTCCAAAGAGATATATATATATATATATATATATATATATATATATATATATATATATAATAGTGCTCTGTTTTATTTTATATGATCGAATTAACATTTTCTTTGTATTTGCAGGTGCTGGAATTGGTTCCGTGTTCGGTTCCCTGATCATCGGTTACGCCAGGAATCCATCCCTGAAGCAGCAGCTATTCTCGTACGCCATTCTGGGTTTCGCCCTGTCCGAGGCTATGGGTCTCTTCTGTCTTATGATGGCTTTCCTTCTCTTGTTCGCCTTCTAAGCAGTAAATATCGTCGAGAAGAGACTCATAACAAACACACAGCCTCCATAACGAATTACCAATAGTTATAGTGCGTCACTGCCAAGGCAGTTGAGCTGCTCGTGTCATCAATTCTTGGCTTTCAATAGTAAAGAGAGAAAAAGAAGAAAAAAAAGAGAAATAAAAGAAGAAGAAAAGATAAATGACCGTCGGCTGTCTGGTTCGCGGGAGCCCATGAAATAATTAAGGACGCCTTTGATTAAAAAAAAACGATACTCTCTCTTGTTATATATTACCATTATTCGAAAAAAAACGATAAAAAAATGATCATGAAAATGAAATTTTACCATCACCAAAACCACTACGATATATCGCCGTGGGCGTGTGGCTCTGGTCGGGACACTACGGTGCGACAATTGACTTAAAAAAAACATAAAAAACGGGGTTGTACATTTTTTTAAAACATCAATTTTGTACCGTAACTCACTTCCAGGCCCTCAGCCCAAAAATAATCCAACCCCCCCCCCCCCCCCCCCATTACCCTACTTTTTTCGCTCCCTTGTCATTTCATGGCCGACTGCCGCACGTAGCATAACTCGCATTGTTATCGAAGTAATAATGAAAAATACACAATATTTAAAAAAAAAAGGACAGAAACAAAGTAGTAATATGCGAAAGCACGTGTACACTCCTTACCACACGCGAGACTTTTAACATCGTCGCCTTTCGTTATAGCCTCGGCGTCCGTACGCTCTTTTTTTTTTTTTTTTACGGAAAACAATTTTTGGTTTTTTTTTTTTCTTCCTAAGAACAATTTTCGGGCACCCGAGACGCTTCATCTTCATTCACGATAATCATCATTGTTGTGCCGTCGCGTACGCACGTTGTTGAGGTAGTAAACTCTCTTGGCGAGGATGAACTGTACATCGACGAGAATTCGAATAAAACATCCATGTCCGTGAGACTTTCGACCTACTTATACGTTGAAAATAATTTTGTCCCGCATCGGAAAATAAACCTCTTAGGATGTTTGAACGGCGAGGATGGGGCAGTAGAAGCATCGCTCTCGTCTTTGCGAATTTCATGAAAAAAAAAAAAATTCGCAAACGCGGTAATAAAAAAAAAACAAAGAAATAGCAGAGACACTTCCGGTTTTATTAATATTTGTTCGTTAGAAAAATCCTCCGTCGCTCTCGCCCTCGGTCGAACAAAATTCTTCAAATTTCATTCTCCACGAAAAATTTAACATAAAAATCAACCAATGAAAAGAAAAAAAAAAAAAAAAAGAAAGATCTAAGAGTTTTACATGTTAACGCTATTGTTAAGAGCGACTGGTTCGCCGATACTGTTGGACGGCAGCATGTTCAATTGTTCCAGTAGTCCTTCGCGTTCCCTGAGGCATGCCCACGCCTTCTCCTGCTCCTTTCTCGTGAGCGGTACTTTTCGTTGCTTCGAGCCGATGAGTTTGTTGTAATGCTCGACCACCTCGTTGTCGGCATTGCCGATTTTTCGTTTTAGAGCCTGCCGTTTGCTCTCCTCCTGCGCGAGACCGAGGAGTCTCTTCAGTTGGCTAACGTTGTGACTAGAGAGAGCCGTAAGATCCTGCTGGCACCTCTTTATCTCGGCGAGTATCTCGTCGTCGTCTTGGTTCTTCCTGTGCGCGTCGGGCTCGAGTATTCCCTGCTCGACGAGCTCCTTGTGCATCCTAAGCTCGAGATTCATCGAATTCTGTATGCTCAGGTCGCGCAGTATCGGCGGATCGCCGTCGCGAAACAGCTTGTTCTCGGTATTGTTGTTCGCCACGTAAACATTCTCCTCGAGGAGTGCCGAGACGAGACGCTGCGTGAGAGGTCCGGCTATGCCGTTTACCTTCTTGTCGGCCTTCGATACGAGTACCGACATGTCCGAGCGACTCTTCTTCTTGTCCCTGTTGGGATTAGCCGCGTCCTCCTCCTGCAGAAGATCGCTGTGCGACCACATGAGGCTGTAGTGTCGGCCCAACGGTGGAATCTTCTTGAATTCACCGAGATCGCCGTGCGACGAGACGAGCTCCTCGAGGAGCTTTATGTCGTCGGGCATTATGTCGGTACAGTAGGGATCTACCGAGGCCCAAAATTTGTTCGTTGTGTCGTTCTTCGGTAGCAGAAGCTTCGGGGCGTCAGAGCCCGAGCCTTCGACCCTCACGATCTCGTGAGGATTCGGCACTATACGCTCGCCGCCCGGACCTATTGTTTTCTGCTTGAAGAGCTTCGCCGTTAACGGCGAGGCTGTCTTCTGATTGACGTCCTTCGTCTTGGATTTGTCGTCGCGCAGTTTCTTGTCGAACGACGACAGACCCTTGCCGCTCTTCGAGCGCTTGTCGCGACGCTCCTCGGCGGACGAGAGACTCGCTATCTCCTCCTGGAGCGTACGCGTTCGGACGACCACCGAGGAGAGCAGAGTTTCGAGCTCGAGCTGCAGCGTGTCGAGGTCCTCCATTCCCACGCCTTCATCGGCGTTCCGCTGGAGTATCGTGCAGTAACGCGGCAACTGGCGGGCGCTGTCTATCGTTTTCAGGACCGGAAGGCTCGACGCCACTTCCGCACCCTCCGAACTCGTGTCGGAATTCTGCAGGGACGGCTGCGCCGTTTTTCCACCCTCGCGGATCTTCACCGGCGTCTTCTTCGTACTCAACTTTCCTTTTCCTGACATTTTTTCTTCTTATCTGCAAGCAATTTTTTTTTTGTTATTATTTATAAGACGGGTCCGAGGTGTGGGCATGGTTGAGATTTTTGGCGGGCAGGCGCGTGAAGACACCGGAGATTCGGGTTTTTTTTTCTTTTTTAGTACAGTTTAAGGTAGCTATGTCGCTTCGCGCTCATTTAGCATAAGTTCGAGAAAAATAAGAGAAAATTGCATGTACTTCTCGATGGTATAAAATTCTGAAAAAATTCATGTATACTAAAGGTACTGAAAAGATTAATTGTGCATAATAATAATTCCAAAATGTTATTAACAAATGAATCAAAAAATTAATTGTTTAACAAATTATCCGGCAACATAACTTTTTTTTTTTATGAAAATGATTCGTTCATTTTTCTGAATACGTATGAATTTTTTCAGTTTTTTCAGTCAACTTTGATTTTTTTTTTTTATATGGAAAAAATGTGTGAATAATACAAAAAAATCAAAGTTTACTGAAGAATCTGCAAAAATTCATGCGTATTCAGAAAAATGAACGAATCATTTTCATTAAAGAAAAAAAGTTGGTTTGCCCGATAATTTGCTAAACAATTAATTTTTTGATTAATTTGTTAGTAACATTTTGAAATTATTATTATGCGAAATTAAACTTTTCGGTACCTTTAGTATGCATGCATTTTTTCAGATTTTTATACCGTCGAGAAGTACTTGCAATTTTCTCTTATTTTTCTCGAACGGCCGTTATTTTTGTAGTAAAGCTTAAGTTTTTTTTTGCGATCTTCGTGTTATTTTTTTTTTTTTTTATTTCGATACAATAGAAGATTGTATTATCGTTAATTCTGTTGAAAAAAGTCTTTTTATTTCGATGGAATAGACGCACGAGTGGAAAATTCGAATTTTTTTTGCGATGCCCGAAAATCAAAGGTTTTTCGTATGTGTAAGCGAATTGTTTTAGAATAGTTGTTTACAATCGACGGCGGTGATATTGCGAACCGCTGGAAGAATCGGGACTGACCAGTTGGCAAATATCATTTGAATTTAAATTTCAAAATATTTTCGATCTCAATATTTTTGGCTTCTATCGCCGCATCGTCGCTACGGTACAAATCGTTCGATTCTCCAAACACCGGCAATTCCTCCGGTGTCTTTGCCCTTGAAACAAAACAAAAAAATTAATTGAAGATCGTAAATTACATTTTCCTTACGAAATATGAAACTTTATCACCATCCGCTTCCTTGTCCCGCACAAATTTATATTCGCGCGCTCCTTTCGTTCTATCGCGCTTTCTCCGACACTTCAACGCAGGTTTTGCGTTCGTCTGTCCCTCTCTGTTTCTCGCGCTCTGTCTCGCTCGTTCTCGATCAGATGTTGAACATTTTCCCCGTCGAATTTTCACCACGTGGCTACGATAATTCGCGAGGAAACAGCCTTCATACTACGAGCACGCATTCATCGCGGGTTCATATTTTGCTTTCCGCGTACGAGTAGCATCTCACGGAAAAAACTAGTTGGTCGTTAAGATTTTGTGTATGTGTCGAAGTAACACGATAGACTGGGGAGGTGGCAAAATTTCTGTGGCCCAGTGTCAGTCACGGAACTACGAGAACACAGAGGTGCGAGCTCCGACGATGAGGATGATTTTTTCTGTTTTTTTTTTTTCGTCCTAAATCGATAGCGACGCCAAGCGGCGAGATAGGAAACTACGAGCTCGCAACGCGTACGGTTAAATGACCCTCAAATTTTAATGGTAACTTGCACGGGTCGTCGAGGACAGTCTTTCGGATTAGCGTGTTTAACTTTTCTTTTTTTTTTCAGCGTAATTGTTTATTTACAGACACCCGTTGCGAGGCGCTCTCGGGTATAATTTTTCTACGTTTCTTTCGACTGGTGATTTAGAAAATGTACATTGCCCTCGTGGGCGAGCCAGTGGTTGGCGTTGTATTCTTGGAAGAAACGCTTTCCGTGTTCGAATGTCGCGATCATTATCGCACATGCCGGTGCGACTTTTATCAGACGCGGTGTCAGACCGGTGAACAATCCTCTTACACCGTTCTGCGCGTAGATACGCTTTATTATCGCAGCCGTGCCGCTTCTGTGTCCGGAACGTCCAGGCTCTGCAACGGGGAAACGACAATTTAAATGTCCAAACTTACGTGCCATCGCGAGATAAGTTGGTCACTCAAAGGACCGTTTAAAATTACCGGAATAAATTTCTTTTTCGCCCATTTCTATCTGCCTGTGGGTCTTAACTACGTCGAATGGGAGCGTAATGAATGCAGCAATCTGTAACATTGTAAACGAAAAGCTTAAATCATCGTTGCTTACGATTAAAACGGAAAGTTATTATTTTCAATTTTTGACTTTTCGGTTCGAATTACTCGGGTAGTCGACAGGCATCCGAATGAACACAATGATTTCAGTACCAACTGACTAAAAAGAAAACAAATTGTGAACACATTAGAATAAAACTTATTGCGAATCGTAGGCGAAATTATTAAATCCCAATTGTATTTTGGATAGAAATGCTAAGAACCGAATGCATTTAACAGTTGGTACTCCGAAGACAACAACATTTTTTATCGAAAAACTTTTTTTTCTTTACTATCTAAACTTACCAGCGATCCGTAGCGTACAACAACAATTATATCTTTGATACCCGCGCTCGTTAGCGTTTCAAGCCAAATCCGATTTCAAGCAAAGATAACTTTAACCTTGCAAAAAGCCAGCTGTTCCACCATTTTCCAAGGTAGATATCTTTGCTTGAAATTGAATTTGCCTTGAAACACTAGCGACCGCGGATATTAAAGCTAGAATAGTTGTTGTACGCTAGGGATTGCTGGTAAGTAAGTTGATATTATTATAGTAAAGAAAAAAAATGTTTCCGATAAAAATATTGTTGTCTTTGGAGTGCTAACTGTTAAATGCATTTAGTTCTTATGATTTCAATCCAGAATTTGATTGGGATTTAATAATTTTCGCTACGATTCGCAATGGATTTTATTCTAATGTGTGGACAATCTGTTTTCTTTTTGGTCAGTTGGTACTGAAATCATCTTGTTCATTCGGATGCCTGTCGGCTACCCAATTACTCGACAGCTTTGTCAAAGCATTTCGAAAAGTTCTAGAATCGTAATAAAAGTCGAGAAAAAAAAATGAAACTAACGGATCCAGCCAAAGCTCCTGCCATAAGATTAAAAGTAAAGGTCTGCTGTGAGCCCTGGAATAGTTTCTTGATTGACTCGTAGTTCAACCAATAAATAGCACTGAAAGGTACATCGCGGAGGAGTGTCGAGCTCAATCCCATCCACAGACCCGGTATCCCATTGTACTTTATTACAGTTTTCAGGGCTTGTGTCATTTCTGTTAAATGAGAGAAAACAAAATGCATATGATTAAGGTTTAGTTACGGGAACTCCAACATTGCAATTTTTTTACCCTTAATCGCATACCTGTGTAGCTTAGCTTTTGCGATTGCATTTTCGTTCTGATGAGCTCTACGGGGCTGACTAAGGTAGCTGCCCACACTCGTGCAGTTGCGCCGGCGGTCATCGGGATCCAAAAAGGCTGCTCGTTTCGTGACTTTTCGTTACCTAATCTCTGGTTGTAATTATCCTGCAAAACATTAAATAAATAATTATATGATTACATTTTTTTTAATTGTACAGGAGTAAATAAAGCAGAAAAAGGTCATAACAATGATTTTCATAGAAGTTGCAGAAGTAAAAGGAAGCAACATTAGCAAGCAATAATAATAAGAGTAATAATGTGGTAAGCATTATTTGGTCAACAACAAGATCAAATACACCGATCACTTTGGTCTCGTAATTAGAGTACTAGCCTCGAGAACAAAGTATCGGGAGGTCTCGGGTTAGATTTCCGGTGTCGTAGTCTTGCTGGCAGAAAAATATTGTGACGCGACGTAGCTCCTGGCATCTATCATGCAATAGCCGATATATGAGACATTTTTTATCAACTGGGCCACTTTTTTCGGCCGACCTCTCAGATGTTTTTTAAAATTTGCCAGTTTGTAGTACTACTTGAGAGATGCTTCTATGATTTTTTTTTAGATTTTTAAAGTGGACCCTTTAGGATTTACGTTTTTTTTTTAAATATCAGTATATCTCGGAAGATATTGTTCACTCAAAAAATTCGTAGGAACATTAACGTTTTTATTTTTCATCAACTTTTTTATTTTTGGAATGATGTTAGAGTGATAATTTTCCAGATACGGCAAAGTACACGTTTCGTGAAAAAAAAATTTTAATAATTTTTTTCTACTAAAAATACACTTTCGATTCTGGTCCCAATTTTACAGGATTCTGAGAAAAAAATCCGAAAGTGGTAACTGCGGTTATTACGTACTCAAAAAAATAAACAAATAAAAAATTAAAAAAGAAAACGTCTATTTAAAAAAAAAGTTTCCCAACGATGTGAAACAAATTTACCGACTGCGGGCAAAGCCCTTTCAGTTATCTAAATAATAGTCGAGTTTGTACGAATCCATACGAATTAAATTTTCTTTATTTTTTTAGCACCTAAGAATCACAGGTTTGGGAATTTTTTTTTTTAGAATCTTCATACCATGCTAAATATCTTGGAAAATTGGAACCACAATCGAAGGTGTGCTTTTAGCAGAAAAAAATTATTTGTACTTTTTTTTTTACGAAAAATGGACCTTCCCGTATGGGGAAAATTATGAATCTAATATCATTCGAGAGTTGATGAAAAATAAAAATGTTAATGTTCCTACGAATTTTTTGAGTGACCAATATTTTCTGAGATATATTGACATTTAAAAAAAAAGTTAATCCTGAAGGGTGCACTTTAAAAATCTAAAAAAAATCACAGAAGCATCTCTCAAGTAGTTACTACAAACTGGCGAATTAAAAAAAAAACATCTGAGAGGTCGACCGAAAAAAGTGGCCCAGTTGATAAAGAATGCCTCATATATATATCAGTAGACGTGCAATGTTTACAGCCAGTAATCGACGTGCCGTAGCTCCGTCGTCGTGAAGCGAACCTAGAAGACTGATTGTTACCGACATTCAAAAGTACAGTTAACGTTCACTCATATTGAGTAACCCCCAAAGTGGTTCGTTTCTCACTAAAGAAAAATAGGAGGTCCCGTCGCTAATAACCATAGCAGTTGATGCGACGTTAAATAATAGCAAATAAAAAAGAAAAGAAAAACAATCAAATAAGTTCAAGAACAACGATACTTGGAACTTACCTTAATGTATATTCTTAATTGTTCGTAAGATACAAAATAAACTATGGTGGCAGGTACAGCTAGGACTAGCGTCGGACTCAAACCGCTCCACAGAGAGAATATTCCTTCTCTCTTACCAATCTTAACGAGGGCGTCCTGAAATAATTTTAAAAATGATAAAAGTCCAAAAGTCACCAGTGTCGAATCTTCGCTAAAGAAACATGTTATTACTAACAAGTAAAATACTTTGACTAATTACTAAAAATGCTGAAGTCAATGGGTGAAATTTCACATATCCGGATTAGAATTTCTGATGATTTTCTAGCTTGACGACTCTCAAGTTTATTTTGGTCGTTGGTTAATTTCTCTTACCACTGTTCCAGTGAATTTTCCATGTTCTTTCATCCACGAAGGAGTTTTTCCGTTCAGGCACGGACACAAATGGTCCATCAGTCCGTTGCAGTAGAGGAAACATTTGTTGGACAGCATTGCCTTCTGTTGTGTTTGCAATCTGATTTTCACCACGTCGAGTGGTGTGACTAAAAAGAAAAGTATTTTTGTTGTTATCTCTGGACGGTGGATTACATTTTAACTGAACGTAGTGACAAAAGTTTGCGATGTATTTTTTTTCGTTACCGCTCTTTTATAATCACATATAATAAAAAAATCATCTAAAAACAAAAAAAAAAAAAAAAAATTTTAATTACAAACTTACCGAAGATCGATGTGATGAGAGCGCCGGTGCACGACGCGACCATTTGTTGATACGGTTTAATGCGAAATCGTGGATCGTCGAGATCGACGTTGGTCAGGTCGACCCGGGTTCGACTCATGGTGGTTTAAGATTGCATAAACAAAAAAAAAATAACCTTATTTTTTATTTGTTATTACGCCACTGTAATAAACGCGCGTCTAATGCATCGTGTCGTCAGAACATTGCATGAGCAGATATTCGCAAAATATTGAGAAACGCTGCATAGTAACGAAGATAGGTTTCAATGAGGTTCGCTGATTCGCGGTGAATGTTGATAAAAAGATTTCTTGTTTCACTTGTTTTTTTTTTTTTTTTTTTTTTTTTATTTATTGAACTCTCATAACCACTCGAGATAATGCTCACATGCTCGCTCGTGTCGTCAGCTCAGGATTAGAAAAAGAAAATATGGCGACGTAGGCGCGGGGAAAGCGTCGTTCAAATATTCCTACGCGCATGCGCGCAACGCATCGATAAAGCGGCTTGCCGTCACCACGGTCTTACTGGTAACATATAGGTGGCCGAAAGCACGGTCTTACATACAGGTCTGGAAACGACGGCCGTTTTCCATAGGCGAAAGTGGGCCGCTTAGTGTCCAAACTTTTTTTTCTAATCGCTACCACCTTGCGGCGCTGTGGTCGGGGGATGTTGCCGGACTAATCTCAACCGTACAGTTCTGTCTTCGCGTTTCGTGTAAAATCGTGCGTGTAAAAATTAAAAAAATTCTCATTGACAAATTGATCGTACGAAAATGACGAAATCCTGTGTGGTACCTCACTGCAAAACAGGTGATAGCGGCACGACTGAGTGTATGAGCAAAGAATATGGATAGCATAGAAGCGTACTTCCCATTGCCCACTTGAAGCCAAAAAGTTGGGGTGATGTTGACGAGCTTATCACCCGAGTGGTAAGATGTCGCTACAGTAGCGTGCGACTGTGTACAGTACATGTGGCCACATGTACAAGACACACTCGCACGCTACTGTAGCGACATCTTACCACTGGGGTGATAAGGTCGTCTACATCACCCCAATTTTTTGGCTTCGAGTGGGCTATGGGAAGTACGCTTCTATGCTATCCATATTCTTTGGTATGAGTGAGAGCGAGAGACAGGGCTAGGGGAATGTGAGAATAGAGGTTGGCAGCAGTGGCTGGTAGAGGAGAGTAGGGTGTGTACGAATAGTGTGATCGACAGACAAAAGAAAAAAACTGTTCTCGTTACACAAAAAAAGCATTTTGTTACATTTAATTAATAAACGTGTTCCTTTAATTCAAACGTTTTTTTGTTTCTCTGGCGGCCGAGGCGATTGGGGATAAGAAAGAAAAAGATCGCTAATACAGGGTACAAATCAAATAAAATAGGCTGTGAGCAAGATAGAGACATATGGCTGTCTCTTTCGTACTCGACATCCCCTTTTCGATGCGCACCATGGGGCCGAAAATTGAAGCTGCGAAAACTGGACGCTAAGCGACCCTTCCCCCACCACCGTCGTTTCCAGACCTGTATGTAAGACCGTGGCAGAAAGCGATTCCTCTATTATGACCAACGTTACCCAACGCAAAGTCTCTAGCACACTACGACTCACAAACCGTTTCCGTACAAGTGACCCGATATACGTGCTTAAACGCGATTTCCGTCCGACATGTTCGGAGTCGAATGCATATTAGAGTCAAAAAGTAAAATAGTGTAATGTCTATCGACAATAATATATAAAACCTGACGGATAAACGTTGTATACTCACCACCTGGTAACCCGTCCTGACTGAATGGGATAACAATCTTTGAATCTCGCGCCAAGTTGCCGAATTTAGTCCAAAAGGATTTCAAAGCATACTCTCACCAAGAATGGGGCAATTTACCGACGCTCGAAAGTATGCACGGTCGGCAATGTAGATATCTGCTTGTCCCAAAGTTACAGACTTTCGCCAAAGGATGTCGCTAAGCGTAAGAGAAACGCAGAGAAAGCAAGCGGCTAGTCCCGTTTCCCTCCTGCGATTTGGGCCCAAACATCTTAAGAGCATGTGAAACACTATGGAGTGCGAGATAGATAGTATCAATGGCACACTCGGCGGAGCGAGAGAGACACACTCGGAAAGGTGTTTCACATGCTCTTAACGAGGTAATATCGTTGCAGCGTTTACGCTTAGCGCCATCCTTCGGCGAAAATCTGTAACTTTGGGACAAACAGATATCTACATTGCCGACCGCTCGTACTTTCGAGCGTCTGTAAATTGCCCGATCTTTGGTGAGAGTAAGCTTTGAAATCCTTTTGCATTAAATTCGGCAACTTGGCGCGAGATTCAAAGATTGTTATCCCATTCAGTCAGGACGGGTTATCAGGTTGTGAGTATACAACGTTCATTCGTCGGGTTTTATGTATTATTGTCGATAAACATTACACTATTTTACTTTTTGACTCTGATATGCATTCGACTCCGAACATATCGGACGGAAATCGCGTTTAAGCACGTATATCGGGTCACTTGCACGGAAACGGTTTGTGAGTCGCAGTGTGCTAGAGACACTTTGCGTTGGGTAAGGTTGGTCATAATAGAGGAATTGCTTTCGGCCACCTATATGTTACCCAGCGTTTCTCACCAAGTGTGTCACGATCCGTTGTATGTGACGAGCGCTCGCTCGCGCACGAATTTCACACTCCTCATGGCGCGACAATTTAAATACCAACTCTATAATTTCAATACGCAAATTCATAGATATACGCATACTTACTGTCTGCATGGTAACGTATTTGTAAACTTTCGAAATATGTTAAGTGAGAATCTATAAGAACGGACGTGACTCTCCAGCAAAGGAAAAGATTAACTTTTTACATTTTCTAAAAGAAAAGTCCTCATATACCTTTTTGTTCAAAAGACTCGCATTCAGAGCTCGAAACCCTTGAGAGACACTTAAAGTGAAAATTAACAGACAGTCTTGTTCTTCTCGCGCGGGCTTGGGTGGGGTGACAGACAGTTGACCGAATGCGAACTGTGAATCATGGCCAACCTCATCATATTGAAAGTCTCTAGCGTAGTTTAGGTTCGAAATCTTTATAACTAAATATTAAAGGTTTCCACGGTCGAATGAAATTTCCGTATAGAATGCCTGGATAGGTTTGCATATTTTAGCATAAAGATTAATGGTACAATGATTTTAGTGATAAATGTCAAAATCGCAATGGATATGCATCGAATAGACTACCTACGAACGCCTACCTACTGCATACTGCAAGAAAATTCTAATTTTTTTTTTCAAGCATCCGTCTTGAGTGCGAAGCGATTTTTATCCAACGCGATCGGTTAATAAATCGATGAGTCGGATTCGAAATTCTACGACGGCTTTTTAGCACATTACTGCCCGAAACCGTTTATGTAGAACAGATAGAATACCTGCGGTCAAATAGAATTTTCGTATAGAATCACCTGAAATGTTGCATGATATAGAAAAAAAGCTTAATTAATGCAATGATTTTCATGACCTATACCGAAATAATCGAAATATCGAAATGAACGACACGCATTCCGTACGCATCATCTAGGAACTTCTCCCGACTGCATACTACATGAAAACCCGAATCTCCCCTCATGAAGTAAGGTTGAGCGAAAAGCGATTCCGACGGTTTAAGTCAAGAGAAGCAGGTAAATTACCGACGCTTGGAAAAGCACGCTATTCATACCTTTCAAGCGAGCAGATACCTACATTACCGACCGCTCGCTTCCTGAACGCCTGACTTAAACCGTCGAAATCGTTTTTTTCGCTTAACCTCACTTCATGGAGAGCTTCGAGTTTTCATGTAGTTTGCAGTCAGTAGAAGCTCCTAGATGGTCCATACGGAACGCGTGCCCGTCTTGGTTTGGATATTTCTCATGAAAGTCATTGTATTATAAAACGTTTTTAACTATATTATGCAAACGCCTCAGGTAATTCTATATGGAAATTGTATTTGAGCGCGGATATTCTATCTGTTCTACATAAACGATTTCAGAAAGTAATGTTCTAAAGGCCGCCGTAGAAATTTTGAATCAGGCCCACCGATTTATAAACCGATCGGGATGGTTAAAAATCGCTTTGCACTTCAGACGGCTACTTGAAAGAAAATTTAAATTTTCATCCAGTATATTAGTGGGTAGGCGTTCGTAGGTAGTGAGTGCAATGTATAATCCATCAAGATTTTTATATTTAATCGCAAAAATCATTGTCCCATTAAACTTTTTGACAAGACTACGTAAATCTGTAGGGATTCTATACGGAAATCTCATTTGACTGTGGAAACCTTTAATATTTAGTTACAAAGATTTCGGACCTAAACTACGCTAGAGACTTTCGATATGATGAGGTTGACCATGATTCACAGTTCGCATTCGGTCAACTGTCTGTCACCCCTTGGGTGGCAGAGGTCAGCCGGTCGCCAAATGTTTTACGACCTCTTCGGAAAACAGACGTACCCGGGGACAAAGACGAGAGTTTCCTACGGGGTACATAGAAAAAGCCCTTGACTCGCCGAGCTTTTCGGTGAGCTTCGCCTGTATAGAAAAACTCAGCTATCGCGCGGGCGGTACCTAATTCAGCCAATCAATAGTCGAGTTTTAAAGTTTCAACCCCCAACTATCGTCTAACGAAAACTCTTAATTTTTTGGAAGAGAGCAGTTGATCTGGGATCTATGAGTCGGAACGTTCTTCTAGAGTCTCTCGGGAAATCTCGACAACATACTGCACGGCGATTGGACGATTCTGAATTTACTGCAAGGCGATTGGTAGACTTCATTGCCGATTTATGTGAAATATGAAAATAGAGTTTTTCATGGAACGCATTCGGTTGTCGTCGCGATATGAATTTTCTTCATTCTTCAAAGTCGCGCTGCGGCTGATTTGTAAATGAAACATAACAGAAAAAGGAGAGCTCGTGATTGTATGAAGACTGTTGTTCTAAATATTGCATTACGCGCCGGGTTGAGTTTCTCGTGGACGTTTTTTTCTTTTCGGTACATTCGCTGGTTTCCCGCAGACGATTTAGGACTCAAAGTGCGCTGGCGACATTGCATAGGACGTGTTGTTTATTGGACACGAATCGGTTTCGGATATTTGTATGTCACCCGAATTTCTCACGAATGCCGCGATAATTCAAACCATCGTTTTATTCCTTCGTAGAAATATTTGATTCGGATATGCACGCCTTATCCGACTCATTGCAAATTCGCCGACGGGAACGTCCAAAGTCTTTCGGCAATTCGAATTAGTGTCGAAATATAAATTGTATCGGAAAATAAATGAAATAAACAATTCGCGTCAGTGTCGGAATATAAAAAATGAGCCGTTTGCATTTTTCAAGAGAAAGCTGTTTCTCTGTATGTTTAGTTTTTCTTTCGCAAACCTTGAAATTAAAATAAACACCTTCTAACGACCTGTGTCCGATCTATCTACCGTTAGGGAAAAATAAAACAACAAAACAATATTCTCGTAATTGGCTCAAGCGAATTATGTTATGCGAGATGAAGTCGAACAAGAATACTTGAGAATTTTTGCGTAGGTCACTGTGAATGGGGAAATTTCAAGGCCTTCGCAGTTGCTTGGCCAAACGGATCTTCCTGCACTTAAATTTGCATACCCCGGATCATTACAATGCGCGATACCCAACTGTCGCGCATACTGTCATACAGCGGTGTGAACATATATGTATATACACATAACGTATTCGTCGAGTAACACGACGTTCTCAATTTCTGCGCGTTCTCGTTACGCAATGAGAGATTCATCTGCCAGTGTCCCAGCAATTTTCACTCATAAAACTGTCCGTGAGTGACTTCTAACGTTCCACTAAAAATTCTTTCCACAATTTTTTTTATCATTTCTTTTTATTTCTTCCTCCTTAAAAATTTAGCGTCTAATTGGCTTTTACATGTACATTAGGGTGTTTCTCAAAAATGACATTTTTTTTTTAAATGTTGGTCCCACCCTTTTAAAGTATAGAATTCGATTAAAAATTGAACCTCGCGAAAAGCGGTTCCTAGCAAAAAATCCTAAGTGGTGCCGCATTCGACGTTTGTACCCAAAAAATGCGGCACCTCTTAAACGTAATTGTCAACGATCACCTTTCGGGAGGTGTTTTTTTAGATGAATATATATACTTTTCGAGGGTGGGAAGAATTTTTTTCAACAAATTCACCCTACCGGACATTTATAGTTTTCTGTATACGAATTAAAAAATCGAAATCTTTTGTGTTTATTTAAGAAAAAAGACAAAAAGTTAACCTCCCACCCCGTAGAACTACATTTTTTCATCGATGAAAAAATCCAGCGAAAGGCAGTCACTGACAATTAAGTTTTAGAGGTGCCGCATTTTTGGGTACAAACGTCGAAGTCGGCACCTCTTAGGATTTTTTTTCTAAGCACCGCCCTTTGCAAGGTTCAATTTGAGATTGAAATCTGTAGTTTAAGAGGATGGGAGGAAAATTTAAAAAAAAATGGATTTTTTTGACACACCTTAATGTACATGACTATTCATTCGATTTTGATGCTGCGGTGAATACAGACGCTTGCTCAAGTAATTCACCAAATAAATACCCAGTCAATGAAATTGTCAGGTGAATTTGATGGAATCTAAAACGAAATTTTTTTCGAAATGAGGCGTCTGTAATTGTACGCTCGTTCGTTCCTACATAGCATGGAAATATTTCTGAAATATTTCGAAAATATTTTTCTGAAATATTTCGAAAATATTTTTCTGAAATATTGAAAATATTTTTTTTAAATATTGAAAATATTTTTTTTAAATATTGAAAATATTTTTTTTTAATATTGAAAATATTTTTTTTTATATTGAAAATATTTTTTGAAATATTAAAAATATTTTTTTGAAATATTGAAAATATTTTTTTGAAATATTGAAAATATTTTTTAGGAATAATGAAAATATTTCTTTGAAATATTGAAAATATTTTTTTGAAATATCGAAAATATTTTTCTGAAATATTGAAAATATTTTTTTGAAATATTGAAAATATTTTTTTGAAATAATGAAAATATTTTTTTGAGATATTGAAAATATTTTTTTAAAGTAATGAAAATATTTTTTTTAAATATTGAAAATATTTTTTTGAAATATTGAAAATATTTTTTTGAGATACTGAAAATATTTTTCTGAAATATTGAAAATATTTTACCAATATTACAAAATATTTCACCAATATTACAAAATATTTCAGAAATACTTTTAAAACATTTAAAAATAGTATATTACGCTACAAAGGAGGAAAAAGTGCGTCTTTTCACCGAGCGTGAAGTTTGATGCCCGAGCGAAACGAGGGCAGAAATTCACACGAGTTGAAAAGGCACTTCCTCTCGAGTGGCGTATATTTTTTTTGTCCGTTCATAAATCTTGCATTGAAATGTTTTTGAAACATCGCGCTAAAATATTTTCCCAACATTTCACAAATATTTTTATATGTTAGTAAAATATTTTTTAGATATCTTTCTGAAATATTCGAGACAGTATCAATATTTTAGGGCTGTAGATATTGTTCATCATTGTAAACATACGTATTGCCTCAAGCATTTCATTTATGGGATTTCTGTGAGCCCCTTCAAGAGTGCCAATAATGTGTCATGCTATGACACATTAAATAGTCGAACTGTATTAAAATATATTTACGAACCATGGCATTTATTATTTTTCGTTTGTTCTGAACGTGGTTCAGTAAACATCCGTTAATATTCGCTTTCGAAATATTTATTCACCGTTTCAGAAATATTTCAGACGTATGAGAGTATATTAAGTATATTTCTGACATATTCCAGAAATGTTTCGTTGGAATATTTTCATAGAATACTGAAAAAATATGAATTACATATATTTCAGAAATGATTTCGGAATATTTGAAAGATTTAAAAGTATTTCTAAAAAAAATTTCAAAATATTTTGTGCTATATGGGTATATGGAATATAACAGAAATAAATCGTATAAACTCGTGTCGGATATAAAATAAAATGTTCACAAACACTCCAAAAATGTTCGCAAAATTTAATACCAAACATTGTACAGCTCGATGCCTTCATGTGTACTCGAATTAGAACGTTTAAAAAAAAAAAAAAAAAAAAAAAAAAATTAAAATCGCAAAAGATCTGATTGCTTGGATAGATCTTAGCAAAATTCAATAATCAAACATTTACGCAAGTTAAAGGTACCACATATTTTTCAAAAATTTCAAAATCACCCAAAATCTCGAACCGGTCGTCAAGCCTCCTAAAAATTGCACCGAAGGAAGAGACATGACCACTCTACTAGTGCAGCAAATTTGGAATTTGCATTCTGAAGGCTTTTCAGGGTTACAGTAGTTTGAAGCGATGCAAGTCTGGCACGCGCACGCGCACGCGCACGCGCACACGCACGCGCACACGCACACGCACACGCACACGCACACGCACTACAAATCGAATTTCTCGACGTTTTAGACTACTTTAAGTATTGTAACATTTAAATCTTGAATGTTGTTTTTATTTTTTTACGAAAACGTAACTCCCTCGATGCACAGCCCTAACGAAACTGCTGCAACCATGGATTCGGAGTTGCATCGTAGTCGCAGTCGCACTAGGATTGACTAGACATGCATCTGCGAGTCGCAATGACTATGACGAGACTCTGAGTATACTAAAACGAGACCCAATCGCATTGTTCAAACTTTTAAACCATCGTGCAACTCTGTTTTGATGGACTCGAGCGATCCCCATGCAACTACGAATCAAATAAATAAGACTATATAACGATGGTTGCAAGGGTTACAGAAAAAGAGCAACGTTAAAACAAAGATTACACGCGAGTTTAGAGCAAGTCAAAATTGTGAACATTGTGCATTAGTCTATCGAAGTCTCCCGATGGGGTCATCTCAGTTCCGTTAGGGAGTGAACAAAGTTTGTACTTCTTACAACAACCTATTGTCCACAAACGTCCACAATGTTTTATTCGTTAATTTTCTAGTTTACAAACAAATGTACAAACTAAAATTTGTCAATGGACACGGGAAATAAAAGGTCAGGTTCGTTTATTAAAATAAGTGACAAACTAGTTTGTCACCGATTTTACGAAATTATTTTTTACTGTGTGAGGAAGCAAAATAACATGTCCAATGTGTACCCAAGATATTTAAACCTAAGCGCGAGCAACCTTCCCAGTGAACACGTTTTATTATGGCAACATAACATGGAAGTTACATGTAATGTAGCAATGTTATTCTTCCGATATATAGAGGGTATATAGTAATATGTAATGTTACAATTGTTATATGCAATTAATGTAACTGTCATAAATCAGTGTAACGTTATAGTTATGCATAAAAATTGTGTAACCGTTTACATAACATACTTGTAACAATGTGAGTGTAACTTTCGTGATACTCAGATAATGTTAATAACGTATAACGTTAATAGCGTAATGTTAATAGCGTATAACGTAATTACATTACAATAATGTAACTGGACTCTGTAACGTTTATATAGCAAGTTTATAACAATGTTTATGACCATTACTAATCTACGGGCAATGTTAATGTTACAAAGTGTGGTAGCGTTACGTTTACAAAACCAGGCTTCATAACAGGTACATAACACACATATAACGATGTTATAACAAGCAAATAATTACTGGTTTCCTTATATACCGTCAAAGGGCTGACCGACTAATATTTAATGCTAGAAATTGAAGTTTATACATCAGTCATGATCCGTAGGTAATCCGTCGAAACCGTGTATATAATTTGCCAAAATTATGTTCTCAAGTCCAACATAGTCGAATAGGTAAGGTCACCGTCTACAAGTCCGAGCGTCCCAGGTTCGTATCCCGCCGATAGCACATAAATTAATAACGTTTTTCTGAGATGTATTTGTTTCTATCGATAGAATAATATAGTTTGTCACTAATAGAAGATGCTGATCCAAGGATGGGATTAGCCATAATATGTTTTTTAAATAAAAATTGTATGTTACATTGTTATATAACAGCGATATAACACGGCAATATAACAGTTTTATATTAGTCGGAAATGTCAACTTACATGTAATTTACATGCAACATTCTCGTAATATTACCTGTTATTTTCGGATAAATTGCTGTTACATTGCTGTTAGATTACTGTGTTTAGTGGGTTACATCAGCGACGAGGAAAGACGGAGTTCGATTATGCAGGTAAGATGAACGACATGTAATTAATAATCAACAGTCGGAACGTGATTCATCTTACCTGCACGATAACAGTGGAGCTCATCAAAAGCCCATCTCGAACTTCGTCTTTCCTCCCCGCCTATGTAGGATTGCTCCCATGTAGTTTTACACATCTGGAGTGTATTGAACATATTGTTATTTAAAGTTGACACGCTTGGCGAGTGTTATGACAAAATGTTGTTAACTCCCAAATGCTTTACATGCGTATACGTAAACTTTTTGTGACATTGAAACGACGGTGTTAAATGTTTGATCTCTTAATAAAGTAATTGTTACACATTTGCGATGTACACTTGAAAGAAGTTCCGAACGTTTGTTACTTCTTTAAGGCCCCACAACACGGTGCGAGCGCGGGACGAGGGTACATTTTTCGTAATTTTTTACGAGTAAACTATGTGTCGACATTTTTTAATAATTCTCGTGGTCAATATATACATATAGAAGACCGTATAAAAAAATATTTATCCCAATACACAGCGTTGTTTGCGGTATACGTTCAGTCAAAAAGTGCACTCCGGCTAAATTGTTGCTCGGCGGTCGACATCGATAAAGCTATACAGTTCATCTGAAAAATAAAAGAAAATTTATTTAGAAACTAGACACTTAGGTTTACATCATGACGTAGGGAAAACCCGATATCACAAAAAATAAAAAAATGGCGGACCAGCAAATTTTTTACTTCAAATTTCACGAAATTTTTTGTAGTGTTTATATTTTTTTAAAATGGAAGGGGACCGTTTATGAAAAAATCGCTACGTGGAGACGTAGAGACTGGCTTTGCGAACAATTTAAAACTTGGCCCATGCAAATTGGATGTATAGTTTTTTAAATATGTCGTCGACAAGGTTGAAAAAAGTATTTTCGAGAAAAACGCGTTCAAAGTTTTGGTAACGAATAATTCGTACGTAAAAGCTAAATTTTTCTTGTCTGTTATTATAATGTTTCTCACCGTTAGTCTGCTATTCCTGAACCATAGAACAGCTCGTCAGTATCCATAGATTGATTGGTGTTTTGATTTTTTCCACGCAAACGACCCTCATGCGTGAATTGTGAACCATGCAGGCCAACAAAGGGTCGATAGGTAGCAGACTCGGTCAGCGGCCGTACACTTGCTGCTCGGCGCGGTCGCTCGCTTCGAACTGTTTCACAGAAAATGCTGTATCTTCGTCAATTTTACAAATTTCTTCAAAAAATTTCGTGAGAACATTCTTAACACATGCATCATTCGGAAAAAAGAAAAAAAAACAATTTGCACCGTGTTGTGGGGCCTTAAGGCGCCCCGATGCAACACACTAGTACGGCACAACAATCCAGTGCTAGTTTAACTCACCATGTAGACCAAACACGGAATAACCATATCGAGCGTGCAGCTGGATTCCGTGAAAGTTTGGCTTGCGAGGAAAACGAGAAGATAAAATGTTTAATTTATCATTCGCCTCGAATCTCACTACTTCGCAATTAAAATCGATTATTTTTTCAACCCCAATTTCGACCAATGAGAGCGCGGTATTTGACATCACGTGGTACAACTAGGTCTAAATTATATCGATAATTTTTCGAAAATTTTCCGGCTAGGTTGCTAGGCGATAAACATTAATTTTTCTGTCACTTGTAACCTATGCGAATGATTAAACGTCAAATTGCTATTCACGAGCATGGACATGAGTGAGCGAAGAAAGCGATTTGGTGATGAATCTCTAGAGAGCATCTCTAAAAAAATCAAACAGAATGTCCCGGCTAATACAGAGAAGAGCAAGAAGTCGATTTGGGCCCAATTTACTGGATTTTGTACAGAGAAAAAATATGTGAAATAAAATAAAACGAAATAAAACCTTGTCAGGAAAATGTTAAATACCACAATCTCATTGGTCGAAATTGAGGTTGAAAAAATAATCAGCCGAATACCCCTCAAGCTTAAAAATTAATCGGGTATTTCCCTCTTGTTTCCCTGCGTAGCATCGATCGAGATAAGTTTTGCTCAAAAATCCCTCGCGCTGCGCGCTCGGGATTTTTTTAAGCAAAACTTATCTCGCTCGTTGCTACGCAACGAAACAATCGGGAAATACCCGATAATTTTTAAGCTCTCGGGGTATTAGAACCGAAAATTTTACGCAACCTATTACTCGCTAAATCTAAAATCAAACTACAATAGTTGGTTTCTTCAACTTCATTGCATTTGTCACTCGGACGAAGTGAAAAACAGTTTCAAAGCCTCACTTTTTACCCCCCTGAATCATTGACTGATCATTGAAACCGATGATTTAAAAAATATTGAAAAAAAAATATGCACATGGAATTGAATACCTACATTTTTTCTTCTTCATTTTTCCAATTAGACCTCTTGTTAAATCGTTAGCAAACTGCGAAGTGTTCAGGCATTGAAGTAGATAAAAAACAAAAAGTTGTAAAATTGCTTCAGAGTGATCGACGGCAAATCGATAAAGTATCCGTCTTATCTTTCATCGAAATGGGGGATAAGAACGGCCTTCTGACGTTCCTCGACCGTCACGAAACGAGAATGATTTTATCCTCTTATTGCTCGATATTTTTACGTTGTCGGTCAGTAAAATAGCATCGTAAACAATAAAAAGCACAAAAAACGCCTTCTTCTTCGCATCTTTCACTATAATATTTCCGTTGTGGAATATCAAAGGAAAAAAAAAAAGAAGAAATATCCGACGCGCGCCAGACTACATCCGTCGCGATAAGACCAAGAAGAAGCACGAAGTGGAAAGTATATTCGCGATGGTTTTAAACAGAGCGATGAGAGAAGCTCGCTTCGATGATTGCGTGCACCACTTTTCATTCTTTATAAACATACATTGTAATCAGCGTCAGTTCTACATTCTAAAGTCTCCGTGTTGCTATGCACCATGTGTATGAAGGACGTTAAATAAATAATTCGTTGTTTTCGCCAAAGCAACAATGACAATGATAATTGCACGTTATTTTGCTAATTACCAAGAGCGGCAATGAGTTGAGAATCTATAATAAATACGCCTTACATGCCTATCGTCATACGCCACCGGACACGGAATGTGTGTGAGCTTACCGCGCACATTGCATGCAAAAACTTGGCGACTACTTAACACACCGATAATAATAACAACGATAATAATAATGACAATAATAATAATAACAATCAACGTGCGGAATGAAAAAGAAGCTTCCGAAGTGGTCGAACAATGAAACATTCAAGGACATTTGATTATTTAACATTTCATCGATGATATATCTCTATGCAGCGTTTGACATTGCATTAAGAAATACATTTATTTTTTACGAAATGTAAACTTCGTTTTTTTCCGGGTGAAGAAATAATAAATTAGGATAAAAAAAAGTGTTTTCCGTTTAAAGATTTTCTTAATGTGAATTATTCGGCAAATCGAATTCGCTGCAATTTTCTTTGAAAAAAAGTAAAATTAAAGTAAATTAAAGTAAACAAAAAAAAAAATTGAAGAAAAACTAATAGGGCCAAGGTGATCGCCTGCAGTAGTCATCTTCATCTTACCTACTTCATTAGAATTCGTTGGTATTAGCATCTTCACGTCGATGAATAATTTGCATGAAATCGTTCGATCGTGCATACGAACAGGAGTGGTTTATATTTCTCGGATCCTTCGATAGCCAGAAATATCGTGTAGGAACGAGACTCGAAATATCGACTCGTATTGGTGGGTGGATTTACGGTATTCGGAAACACTCGTATGTAACGTTTCAACGTGAAGGTCATTCGGTCCATGTCATGTTTTGAATACTCATGGATTTGTCATTTGCTCGATTTACCAAGCGATATCGATGAAACTGTGAGCCCAAACGATTTTCATTCTTCCTTATCTGGAATCGAAAAAAAAAGTCGAAAAAATTATCCTAATTCTAATTCAAAGAATTTTTTTAATCTGTGGTATAAACTCTCGATGGTATAAAAATTAAAAAATATTTCTGAATACGTATGAATTTTTTCAGATTTTTAAATTCACTTTGAATTTTCTGTTTTTCTACACGTTTTTCCCATATAAAAAAAATCAAAGTGAATTAAAAAATCTGAAAAAATTCATACGTATTCAAAAAAATGAAAAAATAATGTTCATTAAAAAAAAAGTTAGGTTTCCAAGATATGTGGTAAACAATTTTATTTTTCATCAATTTGTTAATAACATTTTGGAATTATTATTATGCAAAATTAATCTTTTCAGCAGCTTTAATATGTTTGATTTTTTCAGATTTTTATATCATCCTGAAGTGTTTGCAATTTGCTTTCATTGCTCTGAAACTTATGCGAAGTGAACCCTATTCGCAAGGACTACCTTAACCGGGATGCTCGGGACCGAAGAGTCCCCGGATAATCGAACTGCCGGTTAATTCGAACTAGACAGCGAAAGTATACGAGTCAATAATGGCTAACGATCCAACTTTATTTTTATTTATCTATTTATTTACAGTAGCAGACGGGAAAATCCCTTTTCAGATTCTAACAAGTTATTAAATGTTTTGTGTTTATGTATGAATAAAAGAAACACACGTAACCCAGTAACCACAGTGAACACAGTAATCTAATAGCAATGTATCCGAAAATCACAGGTAATATTACGAGAATGTTGCATGTAAAATACATGTAAGTTGCCATTTCCGACTCAGCAATATAACACTGTTATATTGCCGTGTTATGTCGCTGTTATATAACAATGTAACATGCAATTTTTATTTAAAAAACATATTATGGGCTAATCCCATCCTTGGATCAGCATCTTCTATTAGTGACAAACTATATTATTCTATCGATAGGAACAAATACATCTCAGAAAAAACGTTATTAATTTATGTGCTATCGGTGGGATACGAACCTGGGACCCTAGGACTCGTAGACGGTGACCTTATCTATTCGACTATGCTGGACTTGAGAACATAATTTTGGCAAATTGTATACACGGTTTAGACGGATTACCTACAGATCATGACTGATGTATAAACTTCAATTTCTAGCATTAAATATTAGTCGGTCAGCCCTTTGACGGTAATAAGGAAACCAATAATTATTTGCTTGTTATAACATCGTTATATGTATGTCATGTACCTGTTATGAAGCCAGGTTTTGTAACCGTAACGCTACCACACTTTGTAACATTAACATTGCCCGCAGATTAGTAATGGTCATAAACATTGTTATAAACATGCTATATAAACGTTACAGAGTCCAGTTGCATTATTGTAATGTAATTACGTTACACGCTATTAACATTACCTAATTATCACGAAAGTTACACTCACATTGTTACAAGTATGTTATGTAACGGTTACACAATTTTTATACATAATTATAACGTTAAACTGATATATAACAGTTACATTGATTGCATATAACAATTGTAACATTACATATTACTTCCACGTTACATATCCCCTATGTATCGGAAGAATAACATTGTTACATTACATGTAACTTCCATGTTATGTTGCCATAATAAAACGTGTTCACTGGGAAGTATTTCACACCTTGTGACGCTAAAAAGAAAATAGTTATTTGGGGTAGAAAACAAACGGTAAACCCCGTTGACTAGTAAATTGCTAAATTACTCAAAGCGAAGAATTTGTTTTGAAACCGTAGTCTTGAAGTGTTGAACAGTTACAATAGATACATTTTGACTAGTTACAATGACATTTGGCATAACTTACACATAATCGTAAAACAGTGTGAACTAGAATGTAAAGCTTTGGATTTAATTTAATTAATAGTACGTAAACTGGTATTTAGTTTTTTTTAAGTCCTCAGTGACTTTGATTTGCTTCTTACACATTTTGCTTCCTCATGGAGGAAGCTTTGTTTTGGTAAAAAAAAAAAAATTCGAGATTTTAATGAAAACATGTTCAGAATGTTCTAAAACGTCGAAAAATCACATTTAGAAAAAATGTCCGGATGCGTGTGTGTGTGTGTGTGTGTGTGTGTGTGTGTGTGTGTGTGTGTGTGTGTGTGTGTGTGTGTGTGTGTGTGTGTGTGTGTGTGTGTGTGTGTGTGTGTGTGTGTGTGTGTGTGTGTGTGTGTGTGTGTGTGTGTGTGTGTGTGTGAAATGGACGTGCAAAATTCAAACCGCTGTAACTCGAGAACGCCTTGACCGATCAAGCTGAAATTTGGCACACATCATGTATGAGCAGTAGTCAATGTTTGGTCAAATTTCATTAAAAAATGTTCAGTTGTTTTTTTTGTACGCCATTTTTAATTTCTTCACAGATGTTTGTTCGCGCTCTAGCGCTCGCAATTCTTTAGCTATCGGGCTAAAAAGGCGCACACAGATGGAATATGATAACCCGATGATCCCAGTAAAATTTCAAAAGAATCGATCGAACCGTTCAAATTTTATGACATCCTGAATTTTTCGATTTTTATGCAATTTTTTTTTTTTTTTTCAAGACGCATTTTTCCACATTAAATGTTCATCTATGTATAAAAAAGTGTGAAATTCGTGATCAGCATGAAAAAATACATGGAATTACAGTCCTGGGGCGACAACTAGCGAAAAAGTTTATCGGGCATTTTTATAGCCAAAATTGCAAAAATTAGTGTTTTTCGGTATTTTTAAATAACGATTTCTTTGCTTTCCGATGGCATCGCGGAAAAATCCAGGGGTCTATCGTGTTTTAAGACAATAAATACACAACAGGATGGATATATATGGAGTTAAAATAATTAGATTAAGCGATGTCATTTGAACTTTTCGAGTAAAAATTGAAAGATTGAAAAAACAAATGTGGAACACATAATTGCATGTATTTTTCGCGCCGAGCACAGATCCTACATCCGTTTTGACCAAAAGTGTAAGGTTGGTGTATTTTTTCGGGCTAAACCTGAGTCAGCCACCAGTTTTGACTAAAAGTTAAATACGATATTGATGTGGGCAAAAAAGTTGAAAATTCACATATTCATTTAGCTTCCTCATAAAAGCTGAAAATTGAAATTTTCACATTGCTTCCTCATGAAAGTTGAAAGTTGAAAGTTGAAATTTTGATATCACTTTCTCATAATGGTCCTTTATTCGGAAAGCTTCCTCTATGAGGAAGCCAAAAATATAGTAAATGCTTTCTCATAGAAGGAGCTTTCCGAATAAAGGACCATTATGAGAAAGTAATATAAAAATTTCAACTTCCAACGTTTAACTTTTAACTTTTAACTTTTAACTTTTAACTTTTAGTTTTTAGCTTTAGCTTTTAACTTTTAACTTTTAACTTTTAACTTTTAACTTTTAACTTTTAACTTTTAACTTTTAACTTTTAACTTTTAACTTTTAACTTTTAACTTTTAACTTTTAACTTTTAACTTTTAACTTTTAACTTTTAACTTTTAACTTTTAACTTTTAACTTTTAACTTTTAACTTTTAACTTTTAACTTTTAACTTTTAACTTTTAACTTTTAACTTTTAACTTTTAACTTTTAACTTTTAACTTTTAACTTTTAACTTTTAACTTTTAACTTTTAACTTTTAACTTTTAACTTTTAACTTTTAACTTTTAACTTTTAACTTTTAACTTTTAACTTTTAACTTTTAACTTTTAACTTTTAACTTTTAACTTTTAACTTTTAACTTTTAACTTTTAACTTTTAACTTTTAACTTTTAACTTTTAACTTTTAACTTTCAACTTTTATGCGGAAGCAATGTGAAAATTTCAATTTTCAGCTTTTTTTTTGTCGATTTTCGTCAGTCACCTGTTTTATTTTCCATCGCTCCGCGCATATAAAAAAAAAAAAAAAAAAAAAAAAAAAAAAAAACCCGAAGATGCACGATTAATCCGCTTCCCAGTTAATCGGAGTTCTACTGTGTTCTTGTAGACGCGGTGTATCGTTGCCGATGACACGTGCAGTTTCTCCGTCATCGTCGAAAATAAACTTAACGCATTATCGGGAAGACATACCAGTCCGCAGTTGGTGTGCATAACTAACGCCGTGTTTTTTTTTTGTTTTCTTTTTCCGTATTACTTAGTTGGTAACGCGACGAGATTGTGAGAACGAAAAAAATGACGAATTATCGCATCGCTCTGACCTACGAGCATTCTCCCCGCTTCGCGAACAATCCGTTCACAGAAAATAAAACATAATTTCCCTGTCCAGAAAAAATAAACCCCAGAAATGCTGCAAATCAGATTTGCACATAACCTCTCTTCGTCGTATTTTGAAACTGAGCCAGCATTGTTCGACTGTGACCGGAATGTTTTGCATATCGTACACGAGACCGTACGTTACAGATATATAAATGCGAGAGAAAGAAAAAAAAAAAGAAAAATTATGTCACTTAGCAACAAATTAGACCCACTTCATTGCGCACAACACGTGAATTTCTGCGTCGTGTCCCGCTGCGTCCGTCGCCGGACCGGCATAGATACTTGACGCCCGAACGCGGTACAATAGAATGTAACTATCGAATGAACAAAACACCGTCCACTTTTCTCCGGCGAGAATTGAGTTCCATTAATTCGTTGAAAAATATATATATATATATATATATATATATATATATATATATATATATATATATATATATATATACATTTCACGTCGATATTTGCATTAGGTAAACAGTGCGAATTCGCCGGTTGTATTTCTCACATGCACACACAATCAACGCGATAGGTGGAAATCATGCATATCGCGAAACGAATTATAATCGTCCGTGACGTCACGAAGCGAGACACTCGAGATCGCGCGGCGATTGGCGGGAGAGGTGGCGAGTGGAAGGCGCCCGCTCGTTCGTTCCGCGATCGCTTCGAGGCCGGATAGTCGAGACCGCGAGACCGGCCGCTACGCATCGTCATTGTTCGACGGGACGACGAACAAAAAAAAATAAAAAATTCTCTCGTCCGTTAAAAGAAAAAGTCTCTCGCGCGCACACGATCGGTTAATCGGGAATTAAACGTTTTAGGAGACCCTGGAGTACTAAAAAAAAAAAAAAAAATTAAATAAAAACAATAACAAAACGACAATTAAATAAATATCATAACGGTGATATTTATTGTAATTAAGTTACGTGTTTTTCTGTGACGTGACCGAAGAGAAAAAAATATATATTTAAAAAAGTGAATTTTTGGAAGTTCGAGTGGTGTTTTTTTTTTTTTTTTTTCGTTTTCGTGGTTTGTCGTCGCTGCGGAATTTATCGACCCTCGGGAGGTGAGACGTTATATATTCATTAGTTAGGAATGTTTTTTTTTTTGTCACACGTGCATGAATCGCGGCACTTTACATGGCAGTCTTGCGAGCCGAAAGTGGCCCATTGCATGCCCGTTGTGAACCTGTGGTGAAGTGACGGAGTCGCGCATGCGCAGTTCGCATTTCGTTCACTTTCGTCCCTTGGGAGTTTACTTTTCACGTTTTCGTCCCTTGGGAGTTTACTTTTCACGTTTTCGTCCCTTGGGAGTTTACCTTTCACGTTTTCGTCCCTCGAGACATAACCTCGCTTTTCAGTATTCGTCTCGCGCGACTGCCATTCCAAGTGCCGCAGATTCATGCACTTGTAATAAAAAATATAATGTGTAACGAGGGTCGAATTGGCGATTGCGACTCGTGTGATTGGAGCCCTCGCTTCGCTCGGGCCATAAACCTCACACTCGTCGCAATCGCCAACTTTCGACCCTTGTTGCACATTATACTATTTTTCTTCGTTACAGATCACTGTAATTATGATCGTCGAGTTAAATGTAATTACGATGCGAAGGAAAACATGTAACTTTGTATTTACTTTTTTCACTGTCGGGATTCCATTTTTTTTTAATTTGATTTTTTAAGGAATTTCTATTGTTGCTCTACGCTGAGACACGGGTAATTGCGTTGACACCTACGTTTTGTATCTAATATCGCTTGTAAGAAAGTGTCGGGGAACTCGGTTTAGCTGTTACTTACTATAACGTTACGTAAGTTTCTATCGCCTCCCCGAACGACCACCGCGACTGCCTATACGCTGTCTCGCATTATAGACTTCGCATTTCGCTTTTTTTTTTTTAGTCACCATCTTCGTGTCGATGGGTCAAGCGGTACGTGTCGCTCAACCCGATAATTGTAATGTCGCGTGCGGAACGTTTTTATCGTTACCTATAAGCGCCAAATTAATAAAATTTTCAATGAAAGTGTGCATATTAAATTTCAAGAGTCGTTCCGATCGATGATCGATATTGAGGATCTTTTTTTTATCGCTTCTAAAATCGATCCGGTCGATTAATCAGTAACTTCTTTATCATTGTTATAGAGATTTTGAGGAAACTGTTTTTTTTTTTTAATCGTTACCGACAGTAAGCGGTGCAAATCTTCCAATGATACTCAGAGATGTCTTATATTTTTTTTTGTCTCACCGCTGCAACGACCACATATCGAACTTTGTTCGAGTCAACCTCGTAGCTAGCCTGTATCGTCAATGAATCATCGTCCATTTACAGAGCCACACATATTTGCTTCGGATATATCTACTCATAAACATATACAACATAACTTGAGATTTTACTTGTGGAATTGTCGATGTGTGATTAAATTTTTAAGGCTGACCTTTGTTTAGGCGTCGAAAATAATCGAGACGATTTTCCAAGTAACGCCGTTATAACTTTCGTTCAAAGTCGACAAAAATCCGTAAGCGTAGGGGCTTTTTTTTTTATTAAACAAAACAAAAAATAGACAGTCGTCGCTGATTACATAGACTCTATAAAAAAATTTTGTAGACAAATTTCTTTTTTATAAAAATTTTGTAGACAAATTTCTTTTTTATAAAAATTTTGTAAACATTTTTTTTTTATAAAAATTTTGTAAACTAATGTTTTTTTTTAATAAAAATTTGCAAACTAATTTTTATTTTATAAAAATTTTGTAAACTATTTTTTTTTTAATAAAAATGTAAACTAATTTTTTTTTTATAAAAATGTAAACAATTTTTTTTTTTAATAAAAATGTAAACTATTTTTTACAAATAAAAATGTACAATGTTTTCTTTTATGAAAATTTTATAAACAAATTTTTTTGTTTGTAAAAATTTTGTGAACAAATTTATTTGTTTGTTTGTCTATAGAAATTTCTTTATTCGGAAAGTAATAATCAGTTCTACCGACAAAACGATATCGTTTAGGATTTAATACCGCTCGAAGTTGGAAAGACAGCACGGCACCCTCGGATTCCCGAAATATCGTTGAAAATAGAGCGCCACGTCGCGTTTGCAATGTCGTCCCCCTTGTCTGCGCCACCTTTGGATCATTTGGATTTAGTCCAACAGGTTCGCTGTATTTTTTTTCTTAACGCTTCATAAGAGAGCAATGATTCTGTTTGTTTTAACAAAATTTTTTTGACGCCTCGACAACGATTTATTTTTTCTCGCAGAGAGAGAAAGCTTCGTTATCGTGAAAAATATAATTGTTTTCGCCGACGTGCGTGCGAAAATTTTCTGAATGACATACAGAGGGTTTTCGTCGGCACAATTAAATGAGCGGAGCGCACTTTCTTCGAGCGATTATTTAATCCCGATCGATTCGATGAATTAATAAATCTCCAACTTTAATCGAATGAACAACAAGCAACAGACCGATCGGGCTCAGCTAGCGAAGATACGATCGTGGTGGCTCTCGAATAAAAAGTAAATTAAAAAAACAAACACAACGTTCAGAACGACGCACAAGAGGAAATAAAGGAACCTCCGAAGCGCTACACTCGATATGGACTTAATGCTTTGGCGATCGACCGTACTTCTCATTGCCCGTGACTCGCCGAGTTCGTGGAGTCTATTTATAGTGAGAGAAAAAGAGAAGAAACAACACGGTAGCGGCCTCGTAGCCGTGGCACACGGGCCACGAGATGCGTTGCCCTATAGTTCCGAGGTCGTGGCGTGTTTTCGTGTCGAGACTTGTGCAAACTTTAGTTCCCCTCAACGCTTGCTTACCGATTCCTATCTAATCCGTGTAACGAATCCTCTCTCCCCCCCTCTGGATCGATAAATTTACCGAGTCTCGGATCGACTTCGGACCTGAAGTGAGCGACTGACTAAGCGCCGACGATAATAGAACGATGGGCCAACTTAAAAACAAAAACAAAAAATAAATAAAGAAAATAAATGCGCAGGTAAATACCGTTGTCGACAATAAAAAAAAAAAAAACCAATGCTATTTTTTTTTTTTAAGGTGAAGTGAAAGTCACGTGAGGGGGCCATCGGTGTGAGAGAGGTAGTTGCAACTCGAACATTAACTTTATTCAATGGCGTTAATATTGTCTGCAACAAAAATGAATTCGGGCCGGATGCGAAATTACCGTGTGCATCCGGCTCGAATTTGCTTATCCTTCAAAAAATATTAGCACTCTTGAGAAAAGTTCATTACAGTTTTTATTACCGACCGCGATACTTCGCTTCCCGGTGCTGGCTTTTTTTTTACCTTTTTAACCTGTTTTACCGATGGACCTAAACAATTTTTCTGTTTCGACTTAGCTTCGTTAATATACTACACATATGCTTCGAATCATACAGGATTATGATATTGACATAAACGCTTCGGAGTGCAGTTCAATTTTGATTGAAAACTTACAAGGAATTAAGAAAATCGAATATCATAGTTTGCGAAAGTTCGTGAACGTAGTGTCACGATTGACGCCCAGGTGGCTCTGCACCGTACCCTACACTTCATTCGGCCGTGTAGAGCTCTGGATGAGCAGACGGCTTGATGGGACAGAGTGCTTCCCAAAGCCATATATTATTTTTGTACGTTGGTACTTCTTAATTAAAAAAAAAAAAAAAAAAAAAAAAAAAATCATTTGGCCGTGTTCATCGGCTCTGATCACCCGTCACAAGTCGATAGACTAAGTAATCGCAGTTTACACTTAACGTGTGATTATCTTTTGAGTGAGCAACTTTCCGATGGTTTTGGAATATTCGGAGAACTTCACAGAATCGGCGTGCACTCCCTTTTGACGTATGTAAAATCTATAATTTTTGTATATCCAACAGAACGGATGCTTTAAACATTTCAGCCGCTATGTTGGTTTCCGCGACAATTTTTAATATTCGATTTTCTTTATTTTTCGGAAGATTTCGACCGAAATTCGAGTGCGCGCCGAATGGTTTATGATTTTAATACAGTCCTGTAAAGTTTGAAGCATACCCGTCGCATAGTAACGACGTAAAGTGAAAATTACGAAATCACCTATTTCGGCCGGTAAAACAGGAAGTTCCAGCAGCCCCTTAAGGGGAAGTGCAACTACTCGGGTCGGTAAGAAAAACTTTTTCCCAAATTTCTCTGGGACGGTTAATTTTTAGGGAAAAATACGAGAACGGCCAACTAGACTCAGTAATTCTGCAGTTGGCTGTTCTCATAATTTTCTCAAGAAATAAACGGCTTGGACGATTTTTCGGAAGTGAAATCGCAGCGATCTCTCATGCACTCATGGCGGTTCACACTTCACCTTAAGAGCATGTGAAACCCTATGGAGTGCGAGCGAGATAACATCGGAGATAACATTGGCGGAGCGACAGAGAGAGACACACTCGGAAAGCTGTTTCACATGCTCTTAAGGTGAAGTGTAAACCGCCATGAGTGCGACAGAGATCGCCAGTGCTGTATTAACGCCTAGGCCAACCTAGGCCATGGCCTAGGACGGCACAATTTGCGAAGTAATGAGGGGCGGCATTTTTTCCCAATGTTTGCCGAAAATATGGCTAAGTTTTGAAAAATTTCAGGATCATAAAAAGATTTTATTATTATTACTAAATAGTCTACAAGATGTCAAGAATCAAGAACTATATGCATAATATTGCGTAAATTGTAACAAACAGAAGCACCCAACTGCTCTACATGTGTGCCAAATTTGAACCCGATTGATAACACCGTTCTTGAGTTATAGACGGTTGAATTTTGCAGGCCTGACACACACACACACCCACACATACACACGCACGCACGCAAGCACGCACGCGCGCACGCACGCACACATACACATACACACATCCATCCAGACATTTTTTCTAAATGTGATTTTTAGACGTTGTGGAACATTCCGAACACGTTTTCATTAAAATCTCGAAAAACATTTTTTTTCACCAAAACAAAGCTTTCCACTATGAGGAAGTAAAAAATAAGCATTTCAAGAAGAGACGGACAATGAACTTGCAACCTGTATATCCGTACGTCAACTTCGCTCTTCTTATGGTGCTAAGTATGCCAATCATCAATTGTTCGGCTGAAAGATAGTTTTCTGTTTTACGACACGTAAAGAACTATCTTCGATCGACGATATCTCAACATCGTTTGAATGCTTTGGCTTTTTTTTGCATTGAAGCTCATTTGACAAGTATGAAATTGGATAGACTCATTAGAGATTTCGCGAGACCAAAAACTCAAATATCACGATGCCGCATTAATTTGAGTATCAACTGTGATCGGTCACAACAAAAAGTTTGAGATATATTTCAATGTTATATTGTGATTCTATTGAGCTTATCACATTGTTTTTATTAAAAACCCCCGGAGGGGGGCGGCAATTCTGCATTCGCCTTGTGGCGCCGCCAAGTCTAATCCGGCACTGGAGATCGCTGCAATTTCGCTTCCCAAAAATCGCCCAAGCCGTTTATTTCTTGAGAAAATTATGAGAACAGCCAACTGCAGAATCACTGCGTCTAAGTTGGCCGTTCTCGTATTTTTCCCTAAAAATTAACCGTTCCAGAGAAATTTGGGAAACAGTTTTTCGAACCGACCGAGCAGTTGCACTTCACCTTAAGGGCGCTGAAACTTTAGGCGTTCAAAGGAAATAGCGGCGCACAGTAGAATTGATAGACGCAGTGGCTCTCTAATTCAATTGGACAGGAAAGTTTCAGCAGCCTAGCAAAAGAAGCATCGTAGTTTTCATTGTCGACTGAGTGCGAGAGTGTTTCACACTTTTTCCCATCAGCTTGATCCGGAGAAGCGGTGCCAAGATCGTCGATGTTGGGTCAAATTAAGGTCGTTATGTAGTGAAGGCAATTCAACGTCATGTGCATAAACTTTTGACATGTTGTAATTTAACTATTAAATTTTACTTGTATAAAATCTCGAAGGCTTTTACCTATCATTTGAATGAACCCAATCGGACAAACGGCACAAAACGACCGCAGTTGGTGCGGTATTTGCGACATACGGCGCGCATGTCGCCAATATTGCGCCACATTGGGTCCATTTCATGGTGTTTGCCTATCTGGGAATAATTAGATTTTGAAAATCGGTCTTTTTACAAGGCGCTTACGGGAGAGCTGGCGAAATTGATCTTCAAATCGAGAATTAACATACTTTGATCAAAAACAGAATATGAAGTATCGCGGACTCGCGAATCAATCAGGAATTCATGCGTAACAAACAAAAAAGTGAAGTCACCGGACTAATGTTCAATAGAACTGCGATCAAAGTGCACAGTTTCGGGCCAAATGACGTTTCCTAGCGTAATTGTCGTAAAAATGAAGTCAAATCCACACTAAACAGATAGTCCGCTTACAAACAATCGGTTCAATCTAATTGCGAACATTTTCTTAGATACCTTATAATTTGTTACAATATCATTGATCCAGACAAAGTACACAGTAAAAAAAAGTTTGTACTTCTTACAATCATTTATTGTCCACAAACGTCAACAATTTTTTATTTGTTGATTTTCTGGTTTTACAAATAGAAGTACAAACTAAAATTGTCAATGACACGGGAAATAAAAGGACATATTCGTATATTCAAATAAATGACAAACGAGTTTGTCACTTATTTAACAAAATTATTTTTGCGAAATTCCGCATTACGATTTTGCAAAATTATTTTTTACCGTGTACCACTTGTAATAATTTTTTTTATGTCATATACAGACGCTGATGTCTATGACTCCCGCGTACCGACATAGGTGATGTGCAATACCTTAAGGTGATGTGCAACACCCTCCCGTCCATCTTCACCGCGCCCAGTTAGTAACAAAAACTGTACTGCATGCCGTTTTGAGGTCGCAGATCACCGAGGAAAAAGTAAATTGTCTTTCCCTGCGTCTGCCGATGAATGATGGAAAGACAATTGTCTCTTTCCTCGGCGGACTATGGTCTCAAAACGGCATTCAGTACAGTTTTTGTTACCGACGGCGGTATTTCACATCACCTTAACAACTCGTCGAGTGGAATTCTATTTCCGTCGGTCAATAAATTTCAACGTCATAGAAAAAATTGCATTTCTAGCATGCAAAAAAATAGTTTTTATTACCGACTGAGTACTGGACGATCGGGAGGGTGTTTTTTAATAATATTAAGGTGATGTGAAATACGGATGTCGACAACAAAAACTGTACTGAATGCCATTTTGAGACCGCAGTCCGCCGCGAAAAAAGAAAATTGTCGTTTCCTGGGGAATCGGCAGGTGCAGGGAAAGACAATTTTCTTTTTTTCCCCCCTGACTACGCTAAAAAGGCTCTATTCACGCCTGCAACGGGGGTGGAAAGTGGAAGATTTTTGACGACCGGGAAGAAAAGCGATTTAGTGGGCAGAAAAGTGATTTGGCGGAAGGAAAAATTAGTATATTATGTCACAAGGGAGGAAAGTGTGTCTTTTCACCGAGCCTGAAGTTTGATGCCCGAGCGAGGCGAGGACAGAAATTCACACGAGGTGGAAATCCACTTTCTTCCTTGTGTCATACGATTTTTTTTTTCTGAACCATACTAAAATATGAACATATTTTTTTTCTTGCAACGGCCTACCGATTTGTCAGCTACTTTTTTTCCCTACGGAAGAAAAGTACCACTTTTTTTCTCGCTAAGCTACTTTTCCTTCCGCTCTTCTACTATGTTGTCCCACTAGTCAAGAATCGGTTTTCACCCGCGTTGTAGACATGAAGCATGGTCATTTCAGCGTAGTCGGGAAGAATAGTATATTATGCCACGAAGGATCGAAGTGCGCCATTTTCACCGAGTATGAAGTTTGTTGCCCAAACGAAGCGCGGGCAGAAATCACACGAGGTGAAAACTCACTCCCTCCCATATAGGATACGATACTTTTTTCCGACTTCGTTAAAATAACCATATTTCTTGCGTCGCAAAATCGCAAAACCCCGGGAGTAATAGAGCTTTCAGAGGGAGTAATGAGCCCTATTACACCCTAGGGAGTAACGAGCCCTATTACTCCCTAGGGAGTAACGAGCCCTATTACTCCCTAGGAAGAACGAGCCCTATTACTCCCTAGGGAGTGACGAGCCCTATTACTCCCTAGGGAGTAACGAGCCCTATTACTCTCTAGGGAGTAACGAGCTCTATTAATCCCTCGGAAGTAATGAAACTGTACTGCGCATGTGCACAGGTTGATAGTAATCATCGGTCAATAATAGGCTATTTTCCGCCCGTATCGCTCGCAAGGAATGTGGCTATTTTAGGGCAGTCGGGGAAAAAAAATGTAACGGGAAGAATATCTGCAACACAAATTGCAAAAAAGAAGTAAAAAATAGCGGAAACATTGCAGAAAAAAATAAAATAAAAAAATGCACAAAATTGTAATACAAAAAAGTGTATAGGCATACACTCAGGAGTATAGGCATACGCTCAGGAGTACAGGCGTACTCCTGAGCCTCAGCAAAGCCACTTCGGAAACTGACTCTGAGTCACTGATGCCAGATCGGCGGGAAATTTCCCTTGGAGGGAATTTTGACCCCCCACTCCGCCGCCCGAGGGAATAAAAATTCCCGCGTGTAGGCCCCGCCCATTGCTTGCCAGTCGTGCCTGCGCATGCGTGTTGTACCAGTCTGTGCCTATCAGCTGGCTTCGAATTTAGCTGTATTTGTGACATCTAAATTATTGGTTTAAGAGAAAAATTGGTAAAGACTTTTTTGTTCGTTTTTGATTGTATAACACCGCATTTTCTTAATTTCTTTTATTTATTTTTTTTAGCTGATTTTTATAAATTTTATATTTTGCCAAGTTCCGACGATTTAAATAAGGAAGTAAAAAGAAATTCTTGCGCCTTTATTTTTCTACTTTCAATTCTACACCAAGGCATTTTTTCAAAAAAAATTAGATTTAAAAAAAAATGCTTTGGTGTAGAATTAAAAGTGGAAGAAGAATGTTACATTTTTTTTTGCCAAAATATAACATTTACAAGACGTAGCTTTCAAAAATTTTCATATCGTTTCTCATAAAAGTTTAAATTTGAAATTTGCATGTATATATGACATCCAGTATATAAAACCCATATATAAACGAAACTCAAACAAAAAAAACAAATCCAAAAACAAGATTGTGCCGTTGCGGGCATAGAAATATGGCCACGTTTTAGCATAGTCGGGGAAAAAGTAGCGTATGCCACTCGGGAGGAAGTGCCAAAATAACCACAGTCCTTGTGCGCAATACGGCCGGAAAATAGCCTATTATTGACCGATGATCATTATGAACCCGAGCGCATGCACAGTACTGATTTGTTACACCCTAGGGAGTAATAGGGCTCATTACTTCCTCTGAAAGCTTTATTACTTCCGGGGTTCTGCGATTTTGCGACGCAATAAATGTGCTTATTTTAGCGATGTCGGAAAAAAGTATCGTATCGTTAGACTTAAAAAAAAAAAATATTGTTGGAAAATTAATGGACGGTATTGGAAGTTTTTTTACATGAACTGTTACCGAAGTTTTGAACACATGTGCTTTGCAATTTTACAGTAAAATTTGTATATTTAATGAAATTTTTTTTTGTTAATTTCAGACAAAAGATTTGCAACTTTGATATCTGGTATTTTTATTTCACAAAAAAAAGTACATTAATGTTCACTTAATGTAAGTGATGTAAGCAAATTTCAAGTTCCAGTACATGAAATTTAGAATTCATTTTTACAGTGTACGTGGAAGGGAGTGTTCATATCGTCTGAATTTCTACCCCTGCTTCGCTCGGGCATGAAATTTCACACTCGGTGAAAAAACGCACTTTTCTCCCTTGTGGCATAATACACTATTTTCCTCGGCGTTCTGCGGTCTCAAAACGGCATTCAGTGCAGTTTTTGTTCCCAACTGGACACAGGGCAGGTGGTCGGGTTGGTATATCACACCTTAACCTGGAGAGACGAGGCCAATATTGCCGATGTTGGATCGAATTAACCACTTCACTGTCAGGCGCCCCTATAGGAGTGAAAAAAAGTCGTGTCGCTTTTGCGTCATGACCGCTATAGGGGCATCTTAAAAAATAAAAAAAAAACATATTTATACTATTACAATCTAATAGTCCTTGAGTATCGCAAGGTTTTTGATATCGCTGAATCCGAATCTGAAGTCAAATTTGCATTATATGAAATGACGGATCGAAATCCCCCCAAAAATATTTGGATTTAAACGAAGATGGATATACTACAGTTTTTGAGGACGTGGAATTCGAATCTAATGTAAAATTTTCTTAATTGAACATGGCGGATCCAATGTAGAGGTGGGAAAATTCAAAAAATTCTTGGATTTCAATAAAAATGGAAATCGTATCGTTTTTGATGTTGCAGCATCCGAATCTAGTATCAACATAAATAATTCAAGAACCGTATGATACCAATTTTAAAGAAAAATAAAATTAAAATATAATAAAAAGACTCTTTTAAAAATTTTTTCGAACTTTGATTTACTTCATTAGATCCGTTACTTTGGATTTTTGGAAAAATAATATCAGATTCGGATACAGCGGCTCCAAAAACGTTTATAATAAAATCTTATAATATTACAATATAATATATAATATTATATAATATTATAATATTATTATATAATAATAATATTATAATATTATACAATATTATATATTATATTGTAATATTATATAATATCATAATATTATAATAAAAACGTTTATAATAAATTCTTCATGTGTTTTTGAAACCTTTTTTTCCAACAAATTTTTGGCATCAAAATGTTTTTTTTTTTCCCCCTAACAGCGAAGGGGTTAATAAGTCGTCCAGTGATATTTCATTTCCGTCAAACTGTGCAATTTTAGCGCCATAGAAAAAAAAAAAAATTGCATTACAGTTTTTTATTACCGATTGAGTGCGGGACAGGTGCGAGGGTGGGTGTTTCGCATCGACTTAAGCCGTAGAAAAGATGCAAACATCGCCGATGTTGGTTCGAATTAACAACTCGTCCAGGTCCGCTCGCATGTGGAACGGAATATCGAGACTCCAGAGCGTGCGCGTGTCGGGCGTGTTAAAACAGAAGCGCACGACGAGCGTGGACGTACCCAATTGAGCTAATTGTGTTTGTTGGCCGACTCAGCGGGAATCGATTCAGACGTAATGCCGTCAATCGTTTCCGACTGGCAATTAAGAAACAACCAGAAAAACGTAAAATTACGAAAAAGTAGATTTAACATTTTTTTTCTAAATCGGTTTATTTCGCTATCCGTTGTAACACCAATGGCTATCAAATTGATGAGAAATCAAAATTGAAAACTATTAATCTCTCCATCATTGAAGATACACGCGAGGGGAACGTGAATTTATTAAAATGCAATTTTATATAATAATTAATTTCTTTTTTTTTAATATAATATAATAAAATATTATATTATATAAAATATATGAGATTGGCGCCAGCCAATAAAAATTAATTATTCTCAATTGTAAAATTTTTACCATGTTTATGTACTCTCCTGCATCTAAGCATCCAAATAAATATTATATTATATATTATGTAATAATAATTGTAGCTCGGAATTCTCACCCTGTTGCTCTTGTGTTTTTCCAGGCTCCCAACTCATAAGGCGAATCGTTTCGAGGCACCTCTCACACATTGTGTCCGTCAGCGAGAAGTAACAAGAAGAAGATAGACGACAAACGAGGATGGAACGAAATTGCGGGTGATCGTGACACAGATCTAGAGGATATTATTACAGTTACCACGCGTCGAGAGGGACCCAACCGATGCGCCGGGACGGTTCTCTCGGGCATCGAAATAACGACGCAGGACGTTTCTTTCGTTCTTTTCGAACCGAACGATCTTCGTTCTTTTTTACTTTTTTTTATTTTTATTTTTTAATTCCATCGATAAATAATGTCACGTCGGCCGAGTGTCTCGATCTACGACTATCCGGAGGACTTGAATCCCTTCAATGACGACCCGACACCGAGCACCGCCAGGCAAATTAATGGGGAAACGAAAAAAGAACCGAAACACAAATTTTGGACGTTCGGACGGAATAAGAAGAAACAGAGATCGAACAGTTTTTCCATAAAAAGCACATGGTGAGTTTAATCCGATGAATCGATTGGCCAAAACAATATTTTTGTACAAATTAAATTATATTAAATGAAAATCAATTGATGAAAAAAATATTATAAAAAGAAAAAAAAATCGGTACTGTTCATAATCGCGGTTCGACGAACTTGAATTTTCCATTAAATCACATGGTGAGTTTAATCCGATGAATCGATGGGCAAAACAATATTTTTGTACAAATTAAATTATATTAAATAAAATCAATTGATGAAAAAAATATTATAAAAAGAAAAAATCGGTATTGTTCATAATCGCGGTTCGACGAACTTGAATTTTCCATTAAATCACATGGTGAGTTTAATCCGATGAATCGATTGGGCAAAACAATATTTTTGTACAAATTAAATTATGTTAAATAAAATCAATTGATGAAAAAAATATTATAAAAAGAAAAAATCGGTATTTTTCATAATCGCGGTTCGACGAACTTGAATTTTCCATTAAATCACATGGTGAGTTTAATCCGATGAATCGATTGGGCAAAACAATATTTTTGTACACATTAAATTATATTAAATGAAAATCAATTGATGAAAAAAATATTATTAAAAAAAAAAAAAAAATCGGTACTGTTCATAATCGCGGTTCGACGAACTTGAACTCCCGCCGCGAATTTTATAGCCACTAGATGCGATTCGGTTAGCGTCACCTGAAACTGGCATGTGTCCAGGGAGGACAGGAATAAACGAGGCGATCCGAAATGCCCGCCACTTGGCCATCATAAAAAATATACTCGAACTTGAATGAATTCCTTGATGTGCGATTCACTTCGTGGCTTGAAACTCATGCGGGTTCACTCGTTGTATTCGTTCTTACGTGGCTTTCGCTACGTTTCTTGTGATTTTTCAGTAATCATTATTAATGAAAAAAAAAAATAAATAAATAAAAATAAAAATATCTCAGACATTCATAGAAAACGATTGATTTTTAGTATACGCGGACTTGGCTTAAATGGACATCTGTTAAAGAAATAAATATCGCTTTGGAGTGCGTCTGGATGGAATGCACAGACAGCCGTTCATAGCCATCTCGAGCAGCAGGGAGTTAGCTTCAGAGAAGTTGGAGCCTATTACACTTAGTGTACCGATGAATGGGAGTTATTTTCGACATTGACCAGTGAATAGCAATGGCCAGAATTAATAATCCACCTATAGTCGAATTCGAGCTGCTTCCTTTTTATGGTTCGCCGAAGTCAAACGTCCTCAAAATATTTTAATTTATCATACGCCTCGTCTGTATTCGTCCAATTTTTTGTTTCATTATAATTTAATTTTTTTTTATCTAATTTAATTTAATTCAATATTTATTTTTTATTTCTTTTTTTTTTACTTTTAAAAAAAAATTTTTTATTAATATATCGTAAAAATATGTTTTATTCGATTTTTCATCGGAACATAATTCTTTTAAATTTTTCCATGGAAGTTATTATTATTATTATTCAAAAACAATATTCGTAACAGAATTATTTTCTACCGTGCCCATTGATGTCGGATAGGTATAGCGTGTCACACCCGTAAATTTGTGACTCGCAACTTATCTGCCGTTAAAGATATGTTTTATTCGATTTTCCATCGGAACATAATTCTTTAAAATTTTTCCATGTAAGTTATTATTATTATTATTATTATTTAAAAACAATATGCGTGACACAATTATTTTCCACCATGCCCATTCATGTCTGTTACGGTATAGTATCTCATACCCGTAAATTTGCGACTCGCAACTTATCTGCCGTTAAAGATATGTTTTATTCGATTTTTCATCGGAACATAATTCTTGAAAATTTTTCCATGTAAGTTATTATTATTATTATTATTATTATTATTATTATTATTATTATTATTATTATTATTATTATTATTATTATTATTATTATTATTATTATTATTATTATTATTATTATTATTATTATTATTATTATTATTATTATTATTATTATTTAAAAACAATATGCGTGACAGAATTATTTTCCACCATGCCCATTCATATCTGTTACAGTATAGTGTCTCATACTCGTAAATTCGCGACTCGCAACTTATCTGCCGTTAATGATTATATCTTGGGCACAGATTCAAGGTATGACGTCGAAGAGCCACACACTGATAAAATCCCTCGGGTATGCTCTACAGACAAGACTCTGTATAATCTATGAATACTATCTACGTGCCGTCGAGTTTATCGCGAACGTTCCATATCACGATTATATGTACAGCGGAACGATAAAGTGTTAGATAGTTCACGTACCGTCGAAGCTACGTCGCGAATCTTATCTCAAGTTGCGCGGTCAGTATGAACCATGTATTTCCAACGACGATCGACTGACTTTCAGACGAAGCGAATTATTATCGATACTAATTTTTCACATCCGAGAATTTTATTTTCATCGCGTTACATCACACACGTCTCGTATAATTTTTTCTCTTCCTCAAAGGGGAAGCTATATTTTCGTTAAAAATTGTTCGAGATTTCAGTGTCAAAGCAGATGGAATAGTAGTGGTATTAGTAGTTTATTAATGCTCGCCTTCATGGCTGGCTTACTTGCAATAATAAAATAATTTCGTAAAATCGGAATGCAAAATTTCGTGAAAATAATTTTGTTGAATAAGTGACAAACTCGTTTGTCACTTATTGGAATATACGAACGAATACACGAATACACGAATACACGAATACACGAATACACGAATACACGAATACACGAATACACGAATACACGAATACACGAATACACGGATGCACGGATGCACGGATGCCCGGATGCACGGATGCACGGATGCACGGATGCACGGATGCACGGATGCACGGATGCACGGATGCACGGATGCACGGATGCACGGATGCACGGATGCACGGATGCACGGATGCACGGATGCACGGATGCACGGATGCACGGATGCACGGATGCACGGATGCACGGATGCACGGATGCACGGATGCACGGATGCACGGATGCACGGATGCACGGATGCACGGATGCACGGATGCACGGATGCACGGATGCACGGATGCACGGATGCACGGATGCACGGATGCACGGATGCACGGATGCACGGATACACGGATACACGAATATACGAATATACGAATATACGAATATACGAATATACGAACCTGTTCTTTTATTACCCATGCATTGACAATTTTAGTTTGTACTTTCGTTAGTAAAACTAGAAAATTAACAAATGAAAAATTGTGGACGTTTGTGGACAATAATTTGTTGTAAAAAGTACAAACTTTTTTTTTACTGTGTATAAAACGTTGACACAGTTTTCATGAAAATTGCTGCCCGATTTGAGATTTTAGGAGATTTAACATTCCTGAGAGTAGAAGAAAAAATGGGGTAGTAGCTTCAACTTTTGTAAATTTCGAGCCATAATCATTAAAGCTGTACAGAAGTATGTATATTTGCATAAACGCGGGAGCCGTGCGGAATTTACCCTCTATATCTTCGTTACTTCATAGCAGTAAAAAGACGAACGACCTAGAAATGACAAGACGATCTGCAAATTGCGTTCACACTGATGAAAACCGAGCTAAGACACACGTGTTACAAATCTTCGAGTAACAGTTTATCGGCTGCCCCCGTTGCTCCGCAAATATATCAGTTCGTACAGAAGTCAAACGATTGGAATCGTCGAGGTCGCTGCGCCACATTGATATAGTTGACCAAAGTTCGAGTATTGCCACTACAAAAAAAAAAAAAAAACAAACAAACGGAAATAGAAAATTATTCCAACTAATACTGTTTATTCGGATGTCAATACTAATTCAGAATAGTATGGAAACCTACGAAGTATGTTAGGTCTACGTGCGTCAACAGTGATTTTCCTGATCCGCAGTCAATTCGGATCGATTACAATTGATTATTGCTGATCCGTTGCAATTAAATGTTCTCTGTACACTATCGACCAATCGCCGAAGATAATTCTCAATAAAATTCTAGGCTTAGGATAACTAAGAACTAGAAGGGCATAAAAAGAAGTTTACATTTCTTTCTCAATTTTTTTTTTTTAATTTCATCGATTTAATTTCATCGATCGATTAATATCGATTATTGCTGATCCGTTGCAATTAAATGTTCTATGCACAGTATCGACCAATCACCGAAGAGAAGTCACAATAAAATTCTAGGCCTAAGACAACTAAGAACTAGTAGCGCATAAAAAATGTACATTTCTTTTTCAATTTTTTTTTTTTTTACACTTCATCGATTTAATTTCATCGATCGATTAAAGTCGATTACTGCTGATCGGTTGCAATTAAATGTTCGCTGTACAGTATCGACCAATCACCGAAGAGAAGTCTCTCAATAAATTCTAGGCCCAAGCACAGACTACAACTAAGAACTAGTAGCGAATAAAAAAAATTAACATTTCTTGTTCAACTTTTTTTTTTAAATTTCATTTTTTCATTAACTAATCTTCGCCTTCTCGCTCTTCCACGATTGATGATGGTGACTCGTTATTTCTTCGTATTATTTTTATCGCTAAATACGATTTTCATCTGTTTCAGGAGCGGCTTATTTGGCAAACGGAAAGATTCACAGGAAGTCGAGATCAGAAAGCCGACAATCGCCACAGGTCCGTGTAAGAAAAAAAAAATCACTACAAAAGTTCAATTAGCTTGATGAAAAAATAATCGACGTCTACTAATTTAAAAAAAAAAAAAAAAATCATTTAAATCAACGCAGTTTCGTCGACTTACAAGAGAGGAACGTATAACGGATATCCGGTCGCTCCAGCCCGATTGTCGACGGATCAGCAGGAATTCGACGAGGCTCTGCGTACATTGACTAGACGAAGAAAATACACGCTCGACAACTCGTCGAGATACGGCTCCAGCTTGACGGTCAACGGTGATCCCGGAAGGATATACGAAGGAAGTCCGCAAGACACGACGGCCTCGATTATGGGAGATCTCACTCCCAAGCCACCGGCTAGACGGTGAATTTTTTTTACAAACAAAAAAAAAAGAGAAAAAACAATTTCTTCTTGAAACAGAAGTAACACATTTTTTTAACAAAAATTCGCAGGTTTGGTCAGATGAGCCCGAAAACGACGGATAAGATACCTCCGCTCGATTTTCACGGTAAAGAAAGTACGAGTAATGAAAACGTCGTTCTTGAGGAAAGAGGATCGGACCAAACACCAATACCACCAAAGTGAGTATCAGTTTAGCCACGCGAAACTGATTTAATTCGATTTTTTTTAATTATTTATTTATTTACTTATTGTTATATACGGGCAAAAGCCCTTTTTACAATAATGTACAATAGTGAGTGGGAGTGAGGTACAGTACAATAATCATCGTAAAACTAATTCCGAATTTTAACGAGGTTTCGGGTTTTTTAAAACCGCTTCGTACTTATCGTACACCTAAAGTCTTGGCCTGAGTATGGAAGCTCGAAATAGAGAACGAGGGATTCGAAATCCCTCCTCGATATTATCGAATTGATTCGCCAATCTGATGGTACGAGGAATGAGGCTGTTGTGTTCGTAGATCGTTCGGTATGTTGGTAGAAAGAATAACTCTGTATTTCGAGTGGTTCTAGAAGAGACTCGTCGCACAAATTCCCCAAGCAAATCGGGGCTATTCATGTACCCATTTTAAAACATTGAAGAAGAACATCTGATCGGCCATAGCCCTACCGTCTTTCAAGGTTCTTAGGTCTAATCGTCTCAGTATTGGAGCATAATCATGGTCACGGAAGTGCATGGGAGAATTTAATTGGTACGCAGCAAATCGAAGAAACTTATGTTGGACGCGTTCTATCATTTCAACATACGTGCGACTGTATGGGCACCATATTGGAGCCGCGTACTCCACCCTCGAGTTCCGTCCAACCTGAAACTAACCCAAAAACCAACTGGTCAACCGGGGTGCACCAAACCAACCAATATTCCAGCTTTCTAAAGGTTGATTCAGGGTTGGTTTTTTGTGAACGAACTATAAAACCAACTATTCTTTAGACACGATGAAAGGTTGGTTAACGGTTGGATATTACATGGTGGCCGCGGTCAGGGAAAACCGGGAAAAGTCAGGGAAAAAAATCTTGGTCAGGGAATCAGGGAAAAGTCAGGAAATTTTTTAATTCGTCAGGGAAAAAGTAAATTGTCGCCGACCCTTCTATAAATAAATTAAGGAGTAAATAAAAAGGAGCCTAACAAAAAATTGAGAACATTTAGAAAAAAAAAAAAAAAATCGAATTAAACATTAATTGAATAAGGCATTTTCATTTGCATCATTATTATTATTATTTTTTTTTTCATACAAGTCGTTAGAATTTTGATCAGGGAAAATTTTTGATTGGTCAGTGAAAAGTTAGGGAAAAGTCAGGAAATTTTTTTCCGGAGGAAAAACGGCCACCATATATTAGAAAACAACCCTAATTCCGACTTTCAGCCAAGAATGGTAACGGTTGGTTTATGGTCGGTTTTGAACAATCAACCACAAATCAACCATCGATATTGTGGCTTAAGGGTTGGAATTGGGGTTGGTTTATAATATCCAAGCGTGAACCAACCTTTCATCGCGTCCAAAGAATGGTTGGTTTACAGTTGGTTTACAAAAATTAACCGAAAATCAACCTTTGAAAAGTTGGAACACTGGGTAGTTTGGTGCACCAATTGACCGGTTAGTTTGCGATCGGATGTGGGAAAAACTACCGAATCCCAACCATAAGTCACGATTGGGAGGTCCACGAGGGCAGCCCTGGCCGAACCGGCGATGCGTACAATGTTTTTAGGGTCACACAATCATCGAACGACGAATATATTCGTTATTATCCATTAATGAAATATTATTTATCGTTATATTTATTATATGCGTTTTGCAGACGGGGTGGACCAAGAGCATCTCAAAGATCGATCGTTCCCGCCTCCTTCAACGGCGAAGACGTTACCCTGACCGACGAAAACGAAAATGTTCCGGAGGACTACGTGTTCAAGAGATTCAGTCACGACGCCATAAGAAAGTCAAATTTGTCGATAAACAGTTGCATTTCCGTCGGAAGCACCGTCAGCGCTTACGGGCGGAAGAAGCGTCGAGCACCCCAACCTCCTCGACTCAAAGAGCCCTTGGAATCACCCAAAGTAAGGATATCTTCAATCGCAGATCTTTTTTGCAACCCTGTCTTCGTCAATTTCTCATCGATTTCATTTATAATATTTTTTTTTTGTGTTTGCAGGAAATAAGCGTAAACCCGACAGAAGCTGAGGAACGAAATAGCGAGCTGCAAATCGTCGAGCCGATAGACATAGCCAGAGTGACGGAAAATATCGACGAGATGACGAAGAGAAACCGAGGAATGGACGACAACTTCATTCCAGCGAGTGCGATTAGGAACGAAAGCGAAAAGGAAGAAAAGGGAGGAAAGGAAGAAACTAACGTAACCAACGAAAGTACTTCTTCTTCCAGTGAGATATCCGATATTCCGGCGACGCGCGAGGAGAGAAAGATTACAAAGCCACGAAGAAGTTCGAAAGAAGAACCGAGAGAAGGTAATGATGTAAAAACGAGGAAAATATCGTCCGAAGAAAGATTGGTCGCTGCTTCGGAGAAATCGAGGGAAGACGATGTTTCATCGTTGAAAAAAAATTGCCAAGTCGTGGCGGAAGTTGAGGTCGAATTGAGACGAGATTCGGGAGCTGAGAAGATCGAGATTATCAAGGAAATCGGAGTATCGTCGGACACGGAAGAACATCCGTTAACTCGGCGCACATCGTCGGAGAATTTGTCGCGAAGCAATAGTTTCTCGGTGAAGGAAGAGATCGAGAAGATCGAGCGTCAAATAAAGCTTCTGGAAGAGCAAAAGCAACGCGACGACAGCGAGGCTGAAGTTAACGAAAATAACGATCGCAGCGACGCGAGAATATCGTTGCAGGAGACGCGAAAGAATTTCTTTCGAAACATGGTCGACGAGGACAGGGTGAAGATCGAGTTGAGGGAATTGCCGAGGGAACAGAAGGAAATAAAAGTCGTTAGATTGGAAGATCCTCCGGTTGCCGTTGACGGACCGAGGGAACCCGTGAAGGTCATTGAACTTCACATTTCGGAACCGATAAAACGAAGACCCTCGATCGTAGGCGATCGAGAGGTGAATCCAATTCCTAAGCCCAGAAGACACAGTAATTTGGGCTTAGAGTCCAAAGAGTCGAGGCTTCGTGATAGAGGCGAAAACGACACCGATGATAAAAGGGGAAATTCACTGTGATTAAGTCTCGGAGGAATTTTATCTTTCTTATTAAATGCAGACATTTTTGAGAGATTAAGATGAATATGATTTTTGAAGCTCGTGCAAAAGTCCTCCAAGGTCGAATCATAAAGGAAGAAAAGAAATTACAACTATATCTAACAGACTGGAAAAGAGATGATGTTTTAATGCCGATTTTTAATCATCAACGGTAAAAGGAAGTTATTTACAAGCAAACAACAAAAAAAGCGGTTGCTGATAAAACGTGATAATCCCCTTGTGAAGTTAACAAATGTTATGATACACAAATGCATACGTAATTTTTTGTTTCTACGTGAACGGCAGTTGTTTTATCCGTTTTCATAATAAGAAATAATAAACGCAGTCGTACCGGTTGCCTTGTTAAATAATTTTATGTGATTCTTAGCTCGTCGAGTCGCAAATCGTTGATAAATAAATAATTATTATATCTCGCATAGAGTAATATATCATGTACACCTAGCATTTTCATTATTTATTGATACGAAATGAAATATCTACAAAATAATAAAGTACAATACCACTAGACACTCTCATAACACTCTCATAACACTCTCATAACACTCTCATGGACACTGAAGGCACTCACGGACAATCATAATTCGAGTGTCGATGAGTGTCCATGAGTGCTATGTGAGATGTCCGTGAGAGAGGCTCTCACATTTGACTTTTATATATAAATCTCATTTCTCGATCGGAAGTGACGTCATATCGGAAATACGTCACTTCCGATTCAGAATTTTCATTTTTCGATCGGAAGTGGCGGTATATTGAAAATACGTCACGTCCGATTCAGAAATCTCATTTTTCGATCGGAAGTGACGTTATATTGAAAATACGTCACTTCCGATTCAAAAATCTCATTTTTCGATCGGAAGTGACGTCATATGGGAAAAACGTCACTTCCGATTCAGAATTTTCATTTTTCGATCGGAAGTGGTGTTATATTGAAAATACGTCACTTTCGATTGAGAAATCTCATTTTTCGACAGGAAGTGACGTCACACCAGAAGTACGTCACTTCCGGTCGAAAAATGAGATTTTCAAACCGAAAGTGACGTTGCAACGAAATTTTTCTGTATGTCACCCCCGGTTTAAGAGTGAGATGTTCAAACCGGAAGTGACGTTGAAGAAAATATTTTAAATTCTTATCTGGAATGTATCTCGAATGCAATCAGTGACAAGCGTGTGAATCGAAGAACAAGTTTGTGGAAAGTGGGTAAAATAACGCGTGCGATACGTCTCAAATGCAGAGTTGGAATTCATCTCGAATGTAGCCAGCAACAGAAACGGATGAATTAAGAAACACACGTTTTGCCACACTCGAAATGACAGTTCGTCACCTTCATTTATTGGAGAGGAAACAGCTTATTTTCATAACCCGAGTAATTGATTTAAAAAACGTGGTAATAATTCTTATCGTATTCGAGAATAATCCAGCAAATCTGGCGAAGGATCGAACAGAGAGCGATGTTTACAAAACGAAGAGACGATATCTCGCGAAGCACTCTTGCGAATTGGCAAAAACTTCGAACAGCTCCTTGCCGAGATTGCCACCGAACGCGAAGTCGCTGGCGCGTCTAAAGAGAAAATTTCAGAAGCTGATTCTCGTCTCCGAGAGGCATCCGCTAACGAGATTCTTTTTGCGAAGCAGAGCCTCGGTTAATTTCGAAAAGAAGAGACACTCGAGATCGGCTAATTGGTGGGTCATTCATCCTTTCAGCGATTTAAGGTCATTTGCGAAGATATGTCCAATGTTTATCGAACACAATTCTGTTTCTTCAACGTTCTGAAATTTTGTAATTCCAATACCGACAGATTCGCCTGGGAAATTTTGATGACACTGACCTTCCTCTATCTCTTCTTCGCAGTACCGTACATCAACGCTTTCTACCGCATATGCAGCAATAAAGGATTCGACAAACTCTATTTTCTCTGTGCAGCTTACGCCGCTTGTATTGTAGATATTTTAATGAACTTCGTAACGGGTTTCACGTCCGACGATGGACATGAGATTTTTCTCGATCCCGCACTCATTGCTAGGTGATTATCTAATTAGAAAAAAAATAAAAAATGTATTATCCGTTATATTACCGTAGTCTTCCAAGTTGCATAGCTAATCTTCCGGTCAATGTTAATTTTGGTCGTACGTTGTGCAAATAGTATTTACTCGAGACAGCAGTAGTTCCTGTATAAGTAGTTACCACTTCTGTGTAGTTACTATTTGAATCTCGAGATTCAATTAGTAACTACCCAGAGGTAGTAACTATACTTATACAGGAACTACTGCTGTCTGGAGTAGTAATTATTTATCTGTAGTAATTACTTATACAGGAACTACTTGCAGTCTCGAGTAGTAATTACTTATCTGCAATAACTGCTTATGCATTAACTACCGAATACTGAAATAGAACTACTTTTAAGTAGTCATTACTGACCCAGTAACTACTGCGTCCTTAGTAATAATTACTGACTGTTGAGGAGTAACTAGGAAGTATTAACTCCATCTGTAGTGACTACTGCAATGCGAGCAGGGACTACTGAACCTCCAGTAGTCACTACTGGACCCCTAGTAGTTCTTTTCGGTGAGGGGCAAAATTCCAGCAGGGGACTACTGGAAACTACGTGAATTCCCATTAGTGAACTACTGGAAACTACGAGAATTCCCAGCAGTGAACTACTGAAAACTACGGGAATTCGTAGTAGTTAACTACTGGACATTCATAGTAGTTTGGAGTAGTTAACTACTCAGTAGTAGTTAGCTACTCGGTAGTAGTTAACTACTCGGTAGTAGTTAACTACTCGGTAGTAGTTAACTACTCGGTAGTAGTTAACTACTCGGTAGTAGTTAACTACTCGGTAGTAGTTAACTACTCAAAATACCCAGTAGTGTTCAGTAGTTAACTGCTCAATACTTCGAGCAGTTTTCAGTAGTCCGCCAATTTAGTACTGGGCAGTAGTTCAGTAATTTATTAGTAGTTAACTACTGGATACCGCCAGTAGTATTTTGCAGTAGTTTTCATTAGTTCTTTTCGGTGAGGGTAGTGATTACTGACGCAGGAACTACTACGTCCTCAGTAATAATTACTGACTGTTGAGGAGTAACTAGGAAGTAGTAACTCCATGTGTAGTGACTACTGCAATGCGAGCAGGGACTACTGAACCTCCAGTAGTCACTACTGGACCCCTAGTAGTTCTTTTCGGTGAGGGGCAAAATTCCAGCAGGAAACTACTGACGTGAATTCCCAGTAGTGAACTACTGGAAACTACGAGAATTCCCAGCAGTGAACTACTGAAAACTACGGGAATTCGTAGTAGTTAACTACTGGACATTCATAGTAATTTGGAGTAGTTAACTACTCAAAACACCCAGTAGTGTTCAGTAGTTAACTACTCAATACTTCTAGTAGTTTTCAGTAGTCCGCAAATTTAGCACTGGGCAGTAGTTCAGTAGTTTATTAGTAGTTAACTACTGGATACTGCCAGTAGTATTTTGCAGTAGTTTTCAGCAGTTCTTTTCGGTGAGGGCATGGTGACCATAATAAGCGGATGTGTAATTCTATTTGCACAGCGTACGACCAAAATTAACTTTAAACGGAAGATTAACTATGCAACTTGGAAAACTGCAGTAGTAACGGATAATACATTTTAAGATTATAATTCATTGTATTGTTTAATAATACTATTTGCTATAATATACTACGCTGTGTAATATTGTATTGTATATAGTATATATACAATATTGTATTCTATAACATTAGATAGTTATTATATTATTATTTATTATTACAAATATATATATTTTCATTTGTATATATATATATATATATATATATATATAATATTTATGATGTTGAAAAAATATTAATGGAAGCATATTCTTCCGTAACTATAGATCGTTTGCGCAATCATTTATCCGTTAACTCACGAGTTTTCTGCAGGCACTACAGCCAGAGATATTTTCTAATTGATCTGTTGACTTCCGTCCCTTACGCCTGGTTCACTTCCGGTACTCTCGGACCTCCAGGGCCTCAAGCCAATTTTCCGGAAGTCATTGCCGAGTCGCTGCCTCTTCTGAAGCTACTTCGATTGCTAACACTTCGAAGCTATATGAAGAAATTGAGCAAGGTGTTTAAAATCGATTGAAAAATATCAATAATATATATATATATATATTTTTTTTAATTAGTTAGTTGAAAAAATAAATGAAACAAATTTTTAAAAATTACGAAATAAGCAAGGTTTTTGGACTATCGGAAGTTTTCGATGTGGGACTCTGGCTATGTCTTCTCACCGTTTTGATATTTCATTGGAGCGCTTGCATCACGTACGCGTTTCCTTTCTTCGTACTGCACGCCACACGAACGACGATTGAGGTAAATTATAAATTCATAATAATTCATACAAAAAAATAATAATAATAATAATAATAAATTGTTGACGAATTTTTGAAAAATCTAAAATTAGGATTCGGACTCTTACGCCGTGAAAAGTGGACTGTACAAAGAGCCCCCGTGGCGTGTGTACCTCGTGAGCCTTCACATGGGTATCAGCAATTTGGTTGGTTCGAACTTCATTGAATTCAGAAAGACGTCGGCCGCTGATAAAATGATTCGTTGCTTTCTTCTTCTTTTTGGCACTGGTTACACTATCTGGCTTATCGGTCAGTTATAAATCAATTCTTTAATTGGACCCGTCGTTAATAATGGCTATTATAAAAAAATAAAAATACAATATATGAGGCATTCTTTATCAACCGGGCCACTTTTTCAGTCGACCTCTCAGATGTTTTTTTTTTTTTTTTTTTTTTTTTTTAATTTGCCAGTTTGTAGTACTACTTGAGAGTTGCATCTGTGATTTTTTTAGATTTTTAAAATGCACCGCTCAGGATTTAAGCTTTTTTGTTGTTGTTGTTAATATCAGTATATATATCATAGAACATTGACTTTTTAATTTTTCATCAACTTTCCAATGATGTTGTGGTCATAATTTTCCTGACAGGGGAAATTCCATTTTTCGATTTAAAAAAAAATTCAAATAATTTTTCTCCTAAAAAACACACCTTCGATTTTTGTTCCAATTTTACACGATATTTAGCACTGTACGAAGATTCTAGAAAAAAAAATTCCCAATGTGGTACCTGCGATTCTTACGCACTAAAAAAGTAAACAATTAAAAAATTGAATTCATATTGATTCGTATGAACTCGACTATTATTTAGATAACTGAAATGGGATTTGGCCGTAGTCGGTAAATTTGATTCACATCGTTGGGAAACTTGTTTCTTGAAATGGGGGTTCTTTTGTAGATCTTTTCTTTTTTATTTGTTTATTTTTTTATTTTTTTTTTTTTTAGTACGTAAGAATCGCCGGTACCACTTTGGGATTTTTTTTCTCAGAATCTTCATATAATGCCAAATACGCTATAAAATTGGGACCAGAATCGAAGGTGTTTTTTTAGTAGAAAAAAAAATGATTTTAATTTTTTTTTTTTCACGAAACATAAACTTTCCCGTATCGGGAAAATTATGAACATCATTCGAAAGTTAATGAAAAATAAAAAAAAACGCTAATGCTCCTACGAATGTTTTTGAGTGACCAATATTTTCTGAGATATACCGATATTCAAAAAAAAAAAAAAAAACAACGTAAATCCTGAAAGGTGCACTTTAAAAATCTAAAAAAAAATCACGGAAGCATGTTTCAAGTAGTGTCACAAACTGGTAAATTAAACAAAAAAAACATCTGAGAGGTTGACCGAAAAAAGTGATCCAGTCGATGAAGAATGCCTCATGTATTGTCAAATAATAAATATTAAATTACATAAAGAATAATGAACATTATACTCGGGCTCAGTGATCGTTTTGCAGTTGGTGGAGTACTCGGCAAAGCCGGAGCTCAAGTATCAAGAAATAATTCACAATGTAAGGGAATACACGCGGGACAAAAAGTTGCCGGAGCGCTTGGAGAGGAGACTGAAGGACTATTACGAATATCGATTCCAGGGAAGTTACTTCAAAGAGAACGCGATATCGAACACGCTCTCGAGTTCGTATTATCAAAATAACAATTAAAAAAAAAAACACATTATTTTGGACAAATGTTGAACCGTACAGAGAAATATAAAATTTTTATTCAAGATCATCTGAAGGAAGAAATAAATATGCGATCGAGTCATGGTTTGCTCGAGACTGCGACGATATTTCACAATTTGCCGAGAACTCTGCTGGGACGTCTGATGGGTGAAAAAAAAAAAAAAAAAAAAAAAAATCTATACGGGGAAATCTTTTAAATTTGATATTTCTTCAACGTCAAAGTTTCACGATTATCTTTCGTTTCAGCCTCAGTAAAGTCGGTCATATATCTTCAGGACGATGTTGTAATTAAGTGCGGCACCGATGGCGACTGCATGTACTTCATTGCGAGTGGCACAGTTGCTGTTATAAATTCCTATGGGATAGAAGTGAGTCCAACCGATAGCTTCAGCAATTAACATCTTCGGCATTATACTTTTCTTCTTTATTTTGTTCTTCACGATTTTTTTTTTTTTTTTTTTTAGATTTTCATGTATACGCATTCAGAATGTTCCAAAATATTTTTCACTCAAGAAAAATTGTCACCAAGTTTGTTTTTTATTACACAGTGGCTGGAAAAGTCTAGAAAAAAAAAAAAAAAAAAACTCCGTCAGGCAATCAGGGAATTTGTAAATTGATCAGGGAAAATTAAACTGTCGCCAAACCTTCTGGTAAATAAATAAAAAGTACATAAAATAAAGCCCTGAAAAAAAAAATCAGAACATTTTGAGAAGGAAAAAAGAAAAATAGAATTAAACATTAATACAATAATTTGTCATTTTCATTTGCGTAATTATTTTTTAAATGATAGAAGTCATTGGAAGTATGTTCGGGGAAAATTTTGAATTGGGCAGTGAAAAGTCAGAGAATTTTTCTTTTTTCCCGACAAAAAGCGACCACCATGTATTAAATTTTGCCAAAATCGAGAAACGGATTAAAATATTATGATTATCAAGTGACCAATGTACGATACAGAGTGTGTAAAGTGACGCCAGTCTCTCCTGCAATGACCCATGTCCAATGAAGCATCAATAATGATCGATAAGAATTATTTTTTTTATCTACAAAATTTTCCGTAGCTTTGAAGCTATATGAAGAAATTGAGCAAGGTGTTTAAAATGGATGAAAAGTATCAATAGTATATTTTTTTAAAATTAGTTAGTTGATAAAGTAAATGAAACACATTTTTTTAAATGACGAAATAAGCAAGGTTTTCGGGACTATCGGAAGTTTTCGAAGTGGGACTTTGGCTATGTCTTCTCGCCGAAGAAGACATAGCCGAAGGAGAGACATAATGATCGATAAGAATTTTTTTTTGTTAATTTCATCTATTATCATATTCGCTTCTCAATTTACTTTTGATGATTGTATGATGAATTATCAAACGTATAAATGATCGATTATCGGCGATTTTCTAGTGTATGTTGCTTGTTTCTCTTTCTTTTTTTTCTTATTTGTTCGCTTTGAAGCTATATGAAGAAATTGAGCAAGGTGTTTAAAATGGATGAAAAGTATCAATAGTATATTTTTTTTTAATTAGTTAGTTGATAAAATAAATGAAACAATTTTTTTTTAAATGACGAAATAAGCAAGGTTTTCGGGACTATCGGAGGTTTTCGATGTGGGACTTTGGCTATGTCTTCTCGCCGAAGAAGACATAGCCGAAGGAGAGACATAATGATCGATAAGAATTTTTTTTTAAGTTAATTTCATCTATTATCATATTCGCTTCTCAATTTACTTTTGATGATTGTATGATGAATTATGAAACGTATAAATGATCGGTTATCGGCGATTTTCTAGTGTATGTTGCTTGTTTCTCTTTCTTTTTTTTCTTATTTGTTCGCTTGAAGCTATATGAAGAAATTGAGCAAGGTGTTTAAAATGGATGAAAAGTATCAATAGTATATTTTTTTTTAATTAGTTAGTTGATAAAATAAATGAAACAATTTTTTTTTAAATGACGAAATAAGCAAGGTTTTCGGGACTATCGGAAGTTTTCGATGTGGGACTTTGGCTATGTCTTTTCGCCGAAGAAGACATAGCCGAAGGAGAGACATAATGATCGATAAGAATTTTTTTTTAAGTTAATTTCATCTATTATCATATTCGCTTCTCAATTTACTTTTGATGATTGTATGATGAATTATCAAACGTATAAATGATCGATTATCGGCGATTTTCTAGTGTATGTTGCTTGTTTCTCTTTCTTTTTTTCCGTATTTGTTCGCGTTGAAGCTATATGAAGATATTGAGCAAGGTGTTTAAAATGGATGAAAAGTATCAATAGTATATTTTTTAAAATTAGTTAGTTGATAAAATAAATGAAACAAATTTTTTTTTAAATGACGAAATGAGCAAGGTTTTCGGGACTATCGGAAGTTTTCGATGTGGGACTTTGGCTATGTCTTCCCGCCGAAGAAGACATAGCCGAAGGAGAGACATAATGATCGATAAGAATTTTTTTTAAAGTTAATTTCATCTATTATCATATTCGCTTCTCAATTTACTTTTGATGATTGTATGATGAATTATCAAACGTATAAATGATCGATTATCGTCGATTTTCTAGTGTATGTTGCTTGTTTCTCTTTCTTTTTTTTCTTATTTGTTCGCTTTGAAGCTATATGAAGAAATTGAGCAAGGTGTTTAAAATGGATGAAAAGTATCAATAGTATATTTTTTTTAAATTAGTTAGTTGATAAAATAAATGAAACAATTTTTTTTAAATGACGAAATAAGCAAGGTTTTCGGGACTATCGGAAGTTTTCGATGTGGGACTTTGGCTATGCCTTCTCGCCGAAGAAGACATAGCCGAAGGAGAGACATAATGATCGATAAGAATTTTTTTTTAATCTTCAAAATTTTCCGTAGCTTTGCCATCTGGAAGACGGCGATTATTTCGGTGAAATAAGTTTGCTCTATGCGCACCGTCGAAGGGACGTTTCCATTCTGGCGCTGGAAGTCTGCGAACTCTTGCGTTTCGATCGTCGCGACTTCAAGCGTTTGATACCACCGCGGAGCGAATTGTACGCTCGTATAGAGAGGGTGGCCAAGGAACGGCTCGCTCACATAGCGGAGATAAACAAATTGGTCGAGGAAGAAGAGGCGAGGAAGAAGAAACCTATGTCGAAAGATGACAAAGATTTCATAGAAACCGGGGAAATCGGAACTTCGAGTGCGTTGAGCGATACCGACTATCCGGAAGTGAGTCACTCGTCACAACGGCAGAGCGTGTTAGAACATAATTTCTCAACTAAAGATTCGGGGCGATAATAACAAATGTTTAAAAATAAAATATCATCGGGAATTATTAAAAACATTATTTCATAAGCGTTATCGATAGATCGATAAATACACGTCGACTTCGATTTACACGTTAAATAATAATTGATCATTAATACTACTATTAATAATAATAATAATAAATATTTTAAAACAAAATATCTTCAGGAATAATTAAAAACATTATTTCACAAGTGCAATCGATAGATCGACAAATACACGTCAACTTCAATTTATATATTAAATAATAATTGATAATTAATATTATTATCAATAATAATTATGATAAATAATAATGTATTTTTTTGTACATTCAAGAATTTTCTCGACATATTTAATAATGGGTAATAAATGAATAAACTGATGATGAAACAGTTATTGCTAGACACGAATGAAATAAGGACGATTGGATTTAGAATAATAAACAACAATAATAATAACATCGGCAACCGTTACACAGCTTGATTTTTTGTTGTTAAACACGAATTACAGACCCATTATCCTTATTATCCTTAAAACTCGAATTTAGATTACAAATGATCTATATCACGCGCACCCGCGCATTCATCATCCGCATTTCTTCATATCTTCATCATCATCATTATCATCGTCGATTTGTCTTTCATCCTATACCTTTCAGTTTCTTTTGTTTTCTTCTTCTTTCTCATCTCTCTAATAATGTCTGATTCTCTCTTAATTATAGTCCACGGTAAATGTTAGGTACAATAATTTATCGTCTTATACAAGTGTATTTATAATCGTTAATAGTTTTTTTGTGTGGTTACTTGTGTCCGTGTGTGTGTGTTTCTCTGTGTTTTTCTTTTTTTTCGAGTTATGGTTTTACTCATACATCATCATCTTCACCAATCAGTTAACGGTTTGGCTATTTCTTCCCCCTTCAGTCATTTTTTTTTTAAATTCTTTCCATCACCGACGATTTTTAATTAAATACGAGAAGAAATCGTTTCTCTTCTTCCGTCTTCGCAACTGATTTAAAAAACGAAACGAATAAAACAACGGTAGTTCATCGACGACCGAAGCGGGAAGATAAAGCCCTTATGTACTATACTTAATATACTTTACACTTATCGTCAATCATCCCGTTTAGTTCTATTTTTTTTTTCTTTCGTCGCATGTTTTTTTGGTTTATGGTTGCTTGTATTGGTTATTTTTTTTGTTCTCTTCCACTTTTGTTTATCTTGTCTCAAAACCTATATCAAAGTATACAGAGTTGGCATATAAAAATTACAAGGACAATTTATACGGTAAATTGTTGTGAGGCGATCAACGATTTTTTTTTTTTCTCCAACATTTCTCCCTTTCGTTATTTTTTTCTTCTTCCTCCTGTCCGTCTCTTCTTTCGTTTCCAATCAATTCTTTTTCATGGTATGTAATCGTTATTCTACATACTACGTGGTAACAGTATCGTTTGTCTTTAATATTTCAGATTTAATTAAAGTTTATTATTATATGTTCATTTATTCTTCATGTAAACGTTGTTTCTTTATGGTTTATTTATTTCTTTTTTTCTTTTTTTTTAATGAAAATTGTATCTTACGAGTTTTAGCCTTCCTTTCCATCAATAATCAACGGCATATGGGGGGATGTATTTTGTTCTACATTTTTTCATCGTTCACTTTTTACTCAAACGTACGGAAGCTATGCCCAGTTCCAGGCTGCATATCAATCGCTTTATATATTTTCTTATGGATCGCTTTTCTCATATGTTTCTTTCGTTCTTAATCCTAATTACTTGACGTCATTATAAAGTGTCGCGTAAGTTTTTTTTTTTTTTTTTTTTTTTTTTCATCACTCAAATCATCCACTCGCACACTCGCACGCACGTTCGATCAGGCACCCACAATCCATTCACTGATATGGCCATACGAATATCAAAGGAATTTTCATTGCGTATCTTCTTGTTTTTTTTTCTATATTCGATATCTTCCTTGCTTATCATCGTTTCTTCGTATTGTTCATCCGCTCGAAGCATTACGTTACAATTTATCGAAGGTCCCAAATACAAATAGCGTAACTTAACCGGGAACGGAGCTAGAAGTCTTGCATCGGACAAGACGATTTAAAGAAGTCTGTAACTCCTCAGTAATTCAAAGGGACCATCGGAATAACAAATCATTATTGACTAGCACCTTTTGGTGTTGCAGACTTCCAAAGTATTAATTCCTAAGCTATTTGCCTCAGGGACGCTCGATATATCAGCTACAAATATCGAGTTATCTCCGTCGTATAAGTTTCATTCAAAAATTCGAATATCTTCCTCTATTTCTTCCTTTTTTTCTTGTTTCATGAAAATCGATGAAGCTTTATATTACACGTCGGTAGGATTTTATAGTGATAGTTATACAGTGATTTTCTTTATGTTTATTATCGCAGGGTCATCAGCAGAGGGTAATGATTCAGGGAGATGTGGGCCACGTCGCGATCGAGATTTTCTTTTTTCGTGTCGTTCAATAGTTCTCATTTTTTTTTCTCCGCTTCGATGATCAATCATTACAACAATCATTGTAACATTTACACTGGAAGTATTATCCTGAATGACGTTCACTTCAGTTCGCAACGTTCGAACGTTTTTTTCTTCTTTTCTCGGTCGAAGGCAAACATGGATTCAGTGTAATTTTTGTAATTTCACAATTTATACTGTTTTAATGATCGTGACTGCGGTTTATCAGAGCTCTGGCACAGTGTCGTGAATTTGTGATTAGCGATTTATAAACTAAGACCTCTCGATTGACAAACGAAACAGAGCAATGAATGTTTCTTTTACATTCATTGCTGTTTCGTTGTTTACCGTGAGGCCTTAGTTCATCCGCTGATCCGACGGTATTCACTGGTAATCGGCAGGATGCTTTATTTGTCTTGAAATAAATTAACATAACAGGAGGTAAGTATATTTGCGATACATTGCCTTTGGACTTTTGTTTTCTTCCACGTTTCTAACGTCCTTAGATCAGTAACTTTGTGGGAATATGAAACGGACAATCGAATCAAGAAGATGGCAACAAATTTTCAACATTTACGAATTTCCTTATCTATCAATAACATTAACAACAACTTCGGAGGGCGCAGTAATTTTTCGAAATCCCTGTTACGATTGTTTTTTTTTTAATCTGTGCGTAAAAATTGTACTCAATTTTCTCCGACACCAGAATAATAAATATAAAATGTCCTATTATGAATCCATCGCCCAGGTGATAAAGTTAAATAGTTTTCGAATTGTCAATGGTAATGGCCTTTATTTTTTGTTTTGTTTTTTCTGTTAGTCGATATCATCCGATTTCGTTCGGTATATGAATATGCGTACTACAAAGAAAAAGAGAATGACGTTAATACATAATAATAATAATAATAATAATAATAATAATAATAATAATAATAATAATAATAATAATAATAATAATAATAATAATAATAATACACAATAAATGATAAAACGGAAAAACAAGAAAACAAAAACAACCACGAGAGTTCGAATCGTGACTTCGGCGGCGAGACTCGCAATAGTGAAATCACGCGATGATAATACTGCAATAACTGTCGACTGATTTTTTTCTCATATATTTACAGTTCTTTTGGTTAATAATAATAATAATAATAATATTAATTAATTAACTATCTTCATACTATTGATCATAACAATAATATTAGTAATAATAATAATAATAATAATAATAATAATAATAATAATAATAATATGCTGGATGGTGATTTATACATGAAAAAAATGGATTTAAAAAAAAGCTAAAAATTAACCAAAAGGAAAAATTAATTTCATCTATTATCATATTCGCTTCTCAATTTACTTTTGATGATTGTATGATGAATTATCAAACGTATAAATGATCGATTATCGGCGATTTTCTAGTGTATGTTGCTTGTTTCTCTTTCTTTTTTTTCTTATTTGTTCGGGTATATATATATATATATACGCGTCCGTATATTTATATACGTTGAATATATAAATTTCGTTTTGCTTTAGTTTTCACTTTAATTATTAACGATTTTTTCATTCAATCTTCTATTTCTCATTTAAATGTATTTGTCCATTCCGACGACCGAGAGACGACGTGCATCGCACGCCCGAAATTAAATGATAATATTTATAGGAATTACAGGTTTGCTTATCCGTTTGTTTTTTTTCCTCGCTTCGCAACGCTTTTTTCATTTATTATAATTTTATGATAGCATGGCTTTTCATTATACCTCGCTACTTTGTATTGGCGATACCTCCTGATAGGCTCATCGTACAGAAATGCTCGATATTTTTTTCAACATTCCGCATTTCTTTACGACAGAGAACGATATTTTTTTTTCACTTCGTTCACTCGTCCTTTACAAGTGATACTTAAAGCTCTTAACGACTGTTTACACGAAAAAAAACACTTGCGCACAGATAGAGTACTCGATAGCTGGGGTTTTGGACTAGACGTGATGGGGTTGATGACGCGTTGGCCTGCTGGAGTCGGCGATATTTTTGCTACTGTTAATGCTGCCGTCGATGCTTACGTGTTCGCACCGCCGTTGCTGCTGTTGTTTATCCTTCCTGTACTCGATCAGGACTTTATCATGTTCGACTCGTCGGGACGTCTTTCCGTTCCAAGGCTCAGCAAGTTCGCGAATTCCATTTCCAACACTTGCCGCGCCTGTTTAAACGACAGTTAATGTAATTTTACTTGATGAACCGATCATTTCGAATTTACTAATTGAAGTCTCCGACGATACGTAATTTTTTTACACTCGAAGGAATTTCACCTCACGAGATAGCTGCGTTAAGCGAGTGTGAATTACCGTGGCAGATAAATTCGCCTTAATGAATGACGTTCTCTCGAAATCGTGTACGCCATTCGAACGCGCGTAGAATTTCGAAGTTATTGCACTCACCTGCGTGTTTTGAGTCGGAATTTGAAGAGTCAGGGCGAAACTGTTGGCGTCAAAGCTCTCATCGAGGGCGACGAGTGCCCCGTGAACACCGGATTCCAAAAGATTGTTCCCATACTCCTGTACAGTGAAAAACATTAATGAAAATGAATGGCAATGACAAAAAAAAATTTCCCGACTGCGCTAAAGTAACCACAATTCTTGCGTGCAATACGGGCGGAAAATAGCCTATTATTGACCGATGATCATTATTAACATGTGCGCATGCGCAGTACAATTCCATTACTCCATAGGGAGTAATAGGGCTCATTACTCCCTTTCGAAGCTCTATTACTCCCGGGTCAGTAATGGTCATTGGCAAATATGACGATTTTGCGACGCAAGAAATGTGGTTATTTTAACGAAGCCGGAAAAAAATATCGTATACCACAAGGGAGGAAGTGCTTTTTCATCACACAGTGCGGACTTGGCCACTTTTCCGTCCGCTTTGCGTGCGTAAAACCGCTATTTTTGCACCTTGTGATGAAAAATTTCGTACATCCCTCGTGCGAAACATTTCTTTAACTCGTGTGATTACAGCACTCGCCTTTGGCTTGTGCTGCAAACTCACACTCGTTAGAAAAATGTTTTTCGCCCTCGTGGAGTAATGCACTATTTCACCTCGTGTGAATTTCTTCCCACGTCGGTGAAAAAAACGCACTTTCCTCCCTTGTGGCATAATATACTAAATTTAGGGTTTCTTCGATTTTTTTAATGTACCTTCAGACCAATCGACTGAACCCATCTTATGACTCGATCGTTGCTCCATACGAGCACGTCGGCATTGGCCCCCTCGGCCATTCGTCTTCTGTCCTCGAGCTGCTGCCTGTCGTAGTTCAACCGCTTTAGGCACGAGATGCCGTACTGCAAACTCGTTCTGTAAAAAAAAAAATCGAACATAAAACATTATAAACACGATACATAAGTAGACAAATAAATGTGAACCAATAAAAAAAAATATGGTTTTACCTGTGAAAACTGTCGACCATCCTGAGTTGACCGCGTAGATCTTTTTTCGTAAGATGATCGAGCATTCTAGCGTCGACAAGGCACTCCATGAAGGTGGAGCGATATTGTGGCAAGCCAAGGCTCGGCAACCAGACATTGCCGATCCACTCGTGATTCATGTCGCCGAAGGCCAGCGTGGTCCGCGAAGTTTTCGGCGCCGACGGACTCGTCAGGGAAACCATTTCTTGAATCGCCAGGCGTAGTTTCAATCGATGCAAAGGATTACTGTTGATAGCGGCGATAAATGAAAAATCAAACATTTTACAAATTTATTATTGCTTGCTTTCCGACGCCGATTTGTTCGTTCGGTACTTGCCTGATTCCTATTTCACGCTGAATTTCCGTGTCGCTCAGCGCACTCATTATCGCGCCGCTCTTGACGTTCGCGCGACAAGCGGCCACGTACCACGCCGGCATGCCGACCCAGAGCTCGAGCCACGCAACTATAGTCGGTCCGTTCCACAGGGCGAACGGCGTGCCCGCTTTCATAGCTTCTCCCAGCAGCTCGTGACGCGAAGAATCCAACATACTGAACAAAAAATTCCATATATTTTGTTATCATTTTTATCAGTGAGCAAAAAGGGGTTCCTCCATGGCGTGTAGTAAAAAGTCCGTATGAAATTCAAGGAAAATTCCAGGACAATTACCAGGACAATTACCAGGACATTTCCCGGACATTTCCAGGATATTTGCAGGACATTTCCAGGTTGTCTTTGGATATTTATAAAATGTTAAAATATGCATGTTGATCGCGACGTACGAAATAATATTCAGTTCGATAAGCGTTTACGTTGGATCGGTTCAGACAAAAAACTACTCACTACTTATGCACGAATATATATATATATATATATATATGTATCTCAGCGAAACTGAGATACACATTTTTTTAGAATGATCGACAGTAATATACATTCTGAAATAAGTTCAAACTTGCCGGATATAAAAAATTTAGGGACATTAGGTGAAATTCAAGGACAGTTCCAGGACTTCAAGGACTTCAAGGGCCGCTAGATACCATGTTCCCGCATCGCAGAGAATTGCGTACCTCTTCTTTTTCCTTCGGTCAAAGTCGCTCTTGCCGCCGAGAGTTCCAGCAACGGACACGTTGTCTCCGTAATCGGGGTCGGGCTGACCGCCGGTACCTCCCATGCCTGGAACGTCTCCGGGCATTGTCGTGTCTTTACCTTTGATCTGCAATCGATCGTAAAACAGTTTAGTAGAAAGACTTTTTACAAAATAATCAAATAAATAATTAGATAAATAATTAAATAAATAATTAGATAAATAATTAAATAAATAATTAGATAAATAATTAAATAAAGAATTAGATAAATAATTAAGTAAATAATTAAATTAATTTTATGAAGCGAATTGCTCCAGTGAACTGGAACGTACCTTTTCCTTTTTACTGAAGAACCTTCCGAGGCTGCTCTTGATGCCCTTTTTCTTTTGCGCAGCGGCAACAGCAGCCGCCGTGGCGGGGCTCATATTAGCTTGCATGTGCTGCAAGTGCGACGACGACAATTGCCCGATCGGCAGACCTCCAAGTTGACTGCTCAAGTTGTTCTTGTGCAAACTGTCCTGGCTACTATGGCGTGAAGACAATGGTGAAGGGGGAGTCCCAGAATTGAGTGTGCCGTTGTTATGTTGACCATGCCTGCTTGCATGGAGCACTAATCTAGTTCCTAGATCTATGTCTATACGACTAGCGCTTACACTAGCACACTATTTAATTGTTTTTTTTTGTCATTTGATTCTTTTTATACAAGCGTCTCTAGATCGACGACCGACGAGACTAGAGGAACTCCGATACGATTTTTCGTTCGATAAATTCTCGCGATTTTTTTTTTTTTTGCATTGGAAAACAATTTCGTACGGATAACTAAAAAATTTCATGCGACCGATCGTCGCGTTTCAGTAGTCTCGCAAGAGATGTAGAATACAAGCCGATGATCGTCGTGAGATGAGAGTAAAACGAAAATGATTTTCGATGAGACTTAGCCGCATATGCTTTTGAATCCTCTGATAGCTCTACTCGTTGCGCGAGAGTGTTTTTTTTTGTTCATGAGTGAAGAAACAAAAACGCTCAAGAACCTCCATTCCAAGCTTGCCGAACATCGAGTGGCTACTTGAATAAATGATTGATGACGGGGAAACGAGTGAACGTTGCACGATGGAGAATGGCAATTTTGCGAAGGAAACTTACGAAGTCGTCTCAGGGGAATTAAACATTTTACAGCGTTTACTGTCTCAGGCTACCTACGTCCAATAAAAAATTCAACAGATCTAGCGGAAGCGAGCTTGCCGATAATGTCTAAAGCTTCGTAGCTCGTGATTTCGGCTCCACTAATTTTGTCTTTTCTTTTTTTTTTTGTCTCAGTTTAAAATTAAAGTCGACTGATGAGGTATAGATACGTACTCGGAGTGACACGCGAGACAGAACAACCTGGAAATAAATCTAATTATCGACTCGTGAGGCTCCGATTCGGATTTTCCACAGCCGATGGGAAAATAACATCGACTACAACGATACAGGCCATCCGTTATTGTATATTAAAAAAAAAAAGAAAATCTGTCCTCATAATATCATCGAAACACCCTCATCGCCCGTATCTCTGTAGTCGACGAAAAAAATTAAAGATAATCAAGCAATAGACCTTGATCTCGATGAATTTTTAATAATTTCACCGCTATCTCTCGAAGCGGCAAATTCCCTCGACTGTTTCAGACAGCGATGTCGGTCGTGGACCGGACAGGCAGCTTGAACGTACCAGATATCATCGTACGGGATAGCTTCCGAGGATTCATAGGGCATAGAGGCATCGTCTTCCGTGTCGCTGTGATCAACTCCAAAGACTGTGGGCATGTGTATCGGGCATCTCCTTTTTTTCTTCTTTTTTTTTTTCATTCATTTTCAGACGTGAGTCACACACTCCGATTGTTGCGAAACTATCGGCAGTTCTGTTTTCTTTTTGTATACACGATTTTTTAGATTGAATTTTGGTTTCACATGATTTTACTGCGGGTGCGTTCTTATATTCCAGTTTGCTCTCTGTTCAGGCTTTAGTTTTTGCACGGATCTGCTCTGGTAAGCGTTCTTTCGTTATCGAAACGCACTAAGCATCCCGCGGAAAGAATTGGATCTATCGTTGGTAATTTAAAAAAAAATCCACTACACAGTAAAAAAATAATTTCGTAAAATTGGGATACGAAGTTTCGTAACAATTTTGTTGAACAAGTGACAAACTCTTTCGTTTAGCTTTGAATATACAAAACTGCTTTTTCATTTTCTGTCTCATTAACAATTTTAGTTTCTAGTTTTGTCTGAGAAACTGGAGAAAATTAACGAATAAAAGATGTGGACGTTTGTGGATACTATCGTAAAAAGTACAAACCCTTTTACTGTGTAGCAGTAACGATTACAAATAGAAGAGCTTATAGCTCGCATAGAACGCACAGGAGCAGATCGGCATTAAAGAACGTACCCTATTTGAGTAATTGTCTTTTCAGATTTTTACTGCACGAAGTATGTGATATACACGGGTATTTTTCTTTCTCTTTAATTTTAAAAAATAAATTACGATTGAATAGGAGTTGTGCGTTCGTTTGTACATTCTCATTACCCTGGGGCTCGCTTCTCGTGCGCCACAGATTCCCGTACCTTCCATGCCCACGATCCTCGTTGCAACCATATCGGCGAATCAATCGACGATTAGGGCACAGCGACACGTCATCGTTAAATCGTTGAGTCGACGTTGTTATTAGCGGATCATCGCATGCGCTTCTGGTGTTATTAGAAACGTTAATTAACCTGTGCGTGGAGTAGCCTGCGCTAGGGAATCCCGACTGTCCTGTACGTCTGCGATGATTGTGGAGTTTCCCAAACGACAGAGAGGCAGGAGAAAATACATTGAAAGGAAACAAGGTAATGCGTTAGTTGTTAGCATTGAAACAGTGTTAATCAAGCTGAAATTTCATTCACGAATCGCGGCATAGATATAGGGGAAACTGGGGCAAGATGGGCGCCCGAGGCGAGATGGGCTAGTGAAAAATCAGGCCGACCCGGGGCGTAATGGGCTTAAGGGGCCAAAATTATTTAAAAATATATGGTTCATTCCATATCGATTCGACCTACGTCGGACCCTCGACCTCTTCAATTCGGTTGGTATTTTTTTATAATATTGTTATAACTCTAAAAATCACTCCAAATTTTTTTTTTATTTACATTAATTACAATTTTTCAAAGTGAACATATTTTTAGCCGGACTTAAAAATTCTGAAAAAATTCTCAAAAATTCTGTTTCAGATATGAAAATTTTCAAGCCTAGCGCTAGAGAAAAGTGGTATCGCATTAGCTTCTATTTTTTTTATATATATAATTTTAAATCGATTTAAATAATTAAAAAAAAATAGAAGCGAATGCAATACCGCTATCGCTATCTGCTTTAACATTTTCATATCTGGTACACGATTTTTGAGAATTTTTTCGGATTTTTTCATTTGGGCTAATATGTTCACTTAAAAAAATAAAGAAAAAGCTCAAAAAACATCTAGAAGCAAACGTTTTACCATTCTGGGTTTAGGCTTCAAAATTTTCATATCAAATACAGGATTTTTCAAAAAAATTTCAGAATTTTTAATTCCGGCCAAAAATACATATGTTCACTTCGAAAAATTAGAATTAATTCAAATAAAAAAAAAAAAAAATTAAAAAAAATTTGGAGCGATTTTTAGAGTTGGAACGATATTATCAAAAATTACCAACCAAATTGAAGAGGTCGAGGCTCCGACGTAGGTTGAATCGATATGGAATGCCTCATATAAAAACTTGGAAAAAGAAAGAACTTGAAAAAATAAAAACCTTTCGTAGAAAATGAAGCGAGGCAAAATAGCATGGTGGCCGTTTTTCTCCCGGAAAAAAAATTCCCTGTCTTTTCCCTGTCTTTTCCCTGACTTTTCACTGACCAATTAAAAATGTTCCCTGAACAAATTTCTAATGACTTGTATATAAAAAAAAATTAATGATGCAAATGAAAATGCCTACATATTATATTAATGTTTAATTCGATTTTTTTTTATGTTCTCAATTTTTTTCGAAGGCTCCCTTTTATGTACTCCTTATTTATTTATAGAAGGTTCGGCGACAATTTACTTTTTCCCTGGCCAATATTGAAATTCTCTGACTTTTCCCTGATTCCCTGACCAAGATTTTTTTTCCCTGACGTTTCCCGGTTTTCCCTGACCGCGACCACCACGAATGAGATACTCGAAAAAAAAAAAAAATTGAAACATTTCCGGGCCCGTCTCGCCCCAGGCTATTTTCTTTTTCGAACGCGTTATAAAACTTATGAAATTATCATTGTTGGGTGACAAATAATAGATTATACTTTCGGCAGCATTGTAGCCGCGTTTCTTGTTTAGGGGGCCCATCTCGCCCCGGTCTCCCCTATATTTTCTCTTTCATAAAGCATTAAAGATTGAAGGATGAATGATTGCGATGATTAGTCTTTCTTTTTTCATCTGAGGGAATATGAAACACTGGGCTAAGTCGGTAACAGAATCGTCGTTCCTTTTTTGGTCAACATTTTCATATTAGAAAATCTAGTTTGCCCTTTTCATTTTATTGGAAACAATTTTCCGGAGCTAACGAAGAAATATTGGGAAATAGATTTATTATTGACTGTGGTGTTTCACGTGCCCCGAAGGAAATGCGTAAGTTTGACGTCGATCGGACAATAGTTGAAAAAGAAAAAAATTATCATACCTCCTCAATTCTTCTTGACTGTGCGCCAATGCCTGAACGACCCGTTCGAGTCTGAGGGACCTGGCGGTGAGTGGACAAGCGGCGTCGCTCCCTCCGCTTCCGCCTCCCTCGCTGTCTCTCTCGCTAACAGAATGCAACTCCTCACCGGACAACTGCAACTGCCACAGGCAGAAATCATTGTATCTCATGCAATTAATGTAACATATTGGGGCGAAGCTACGAACTATTTTACTTTTTTTTTTTTTTTTACAAAAAATATTACATGCAGATGCACGCTTTTTCATTCTTTTTCGGATGCATTATCAGTCTCTGTACTTCGAGAGACGTTGTATATTTTCGTCGAATTGCATAGAAAACGTGCACGATCGGATAAAGATGCCGCAAATCATTCACACTCCCAAAAATTATGGCCCACCGATCGGTCGTTTCTCTGACCCCGTGCGACTTCGCTCAATCGCGAGAACCAATGAAAATGCTCGAAGGCGAAAATTCTTGTGGATATTGCACGGCGAAATTTTCGATGCCCGTTCGGAAAATTTTCCCCTCAGAGTATAACGTACGATCGGGGGGAAAGGTGTCGAACGTTATTGGAACGCCTTCGACCTTTCGCGGTATTTGTCCAGAAATACTTTGCTCCTTTGGGTCTTCCATCCCGAGCGATTAAACTCGTGAGGAAACATTTATTTTTCATGGGATTATCACTCGCGAGGCATCGTCAGGCTTGCGATCTGCCTCGTGCATCCTTACGGAATCCCATTGCGCATCCTCGATCGGAAGCCTAAAATATCTTACATTTTCTACTGAAACATAACATGCAGATGCAATCTCTTCGATATATGTATATATATATATTTTTTTTTGCCCGACTTCTCGGGCTTCGATGTATTTGGGGAAGTTAGCTGTCCGAGGATTGGAGTGATTCGACGAGGAAATCAATATTATGTGAATTATTAAAGTATTTAAAGAGTCGTCGGTTAAAAGCGAAAAGGTCACAGGATAATAGCGTGGATGCGTGGACCTACGTGAGTGCCGGAGGACGAACGAACCTGGCTCGCAGGCAGAGATTCGGATAGTTGTCCAGGACTAGTTAGCGAGGCGGCGTACTGATGAAGGTGCGCTGGTGACATTGAGGCTGGTGCCTGCAATACCGAAAAAACACCAACATCCAACAACTACAGAACGCTGGTCACTCGAGAGAGACAAGTTTTCTGTTTTTTTTTTTTTTTTTTTTTTCGTTTTTTTCTCAAATCCGGAAGATCCTTAAAGGAATTTGAAACAAACATACCGCCCGCCGAAATATAAAGCGCTGGAGCATCGCTGAGTGAAAATCGTTTCACCGGAAAAGAATGGAGAAAAGTAAAAGTCCAAGTCCGCGGGATTAACTCCGCAAATAACGAAAATTTCGTCTAGCAATGACGATTAAGTGGGAGGAACGTATAATGATCGGAAAATTGGAAAGAAAGTGGAAATAAACGAGGGAAAGAAGTTGTGCCGAGGGCTGTAAATCATAAATCGGTTAAAAATAAAAACTAATATCCAATTGACACTCGAAAACGATAAAAGTAAATAAAATTTTCGCCGACTCGCCGCCGAGAGCCCCCTGTTGAGACTTAACGAATCGGAGAATTTGTCCCACTCACCGTATGGTATTTGTGTAGGTAATCCCGATTCGGGCTGTGATGAGACTTCGGGGTTGAACGACCGCTGAGCGGCGGCGATGCTCGCTCGAGGCTTCGTCCTCTAGCCAGAAGATTCATGTGCTCCAGACTGCCGACCCGCGACTCGAGCTCCTCGGCCCGTGCTTCTGTGCTCTGCTTTTCCTCCTTAAAAAAAATCAAGACATACAAATGTAACACAAATTCTATGACGATTTACGTTCGGTGAATTGACGACGCTCGGTACATTTGTTCGGTTTTCCCAGATCGCATAACAGTTCTAGCAAGATCGACTTTGACGAAATAATTTTTAGCCGAATATTAAACGGTGCAATAATCCGGCAATGTCGATTTCATTACCCATTATTTTGTCAATTAATAATGCGGGTCAAACGACTTCGACGGGGGGTTTTGGGCCTACGTGAGACCATTACGGTTTTCGATAGGCTTCATTTATCTACACCCAAACACCCCGAAATCGAAGCATTTGTTAAGGTAGTACTTGCGGTACAGTGCTGTCAAACGTGAGTTTCAAAGAAAGTTTCGAACGCTTCTTGATGGGATAAAAATCTGAAAAAAATGAACTGTATGGTAGGTGCTACAACGATTGTTTTTGCGAAATAATAATTCCAATTTGTCATTAACAAATTGAAGATAGAAATTATTATTCAACCAATTACCGGGAAACTTAACTATTTTCCTTCGTAAAAATAATTCGTTTATTTTTTTGAATACGTATGAATTTTTTCAGAGTTTGTTGTAATCTTTGAAAATCGCGTTTTTTTTACGTTCAAACTGTGAAAAAACGCGATTTTCAAAGATCCCAAAAAATACTGAAAAAATTCATACGTACTCAGGAAAATAAACGGATTATTTTTATGAAGGAAAATAGTTAAGTTGCCGGGTAACTTGTTGAATAATAATGTTCATAATCAATTTGTTAATGACAAATTGGAATTATTATTTCACAAAAACAATCTTTGCAGCACTTCCCATACACTTGATTTTTTGACAGTTTTTTATCCCATCAAGAAGTGTTCGAAATTTTCTCTGAAACTCACATTTGACGGGACAGTACCGCAAGTACTACCTTAAATGTTTTCCAATTCACCTGAATCAGTCGAATCTCATTGTTGATAGCGTCGAGCTGTTCCTGAAGCATAAGCGCGAGAGTCTGGGCGTCCGTGTGTCCGGTCGGACTGATAACATCCGCCGCGGAACTAAAAATGCTCTCGTTGTCGCCGTCGCCCTCGGCGTCGCTCGACACGTCGAACGCCTGCTGCACGTTCGCCAGGACGTGAGCCTGCTGAAGCTTCTCCCACTCTTGTTCGGCGAGGGTACGCGCAACGTAGCCCTGTGCAACAATAAATAAAACGTCATGAAAAAGCTGAACAGAGGCTGGCGAAGATTGGGTGTGCGAAATTGTCTCGCTTGGTCGAACGATGTTGGATATTTTTCAGTCAACCAGGGTGAGTGCACCAGTGAATGGACGAAATTCCTTATATGCTTCATAAAAAAAAAATGCTCAATTGAAAATAAATCATCGGTGATCAAAATCATCGGTGATCAAAATTTAGAACAAAAATTTATAATTACCGCTGAAATTATCACTGAACGTATGTGGAAATTACCGACTGTAGGAGATTTGTTTTTCTTTTATCTTTTGGAAGTTACTCGAGGGTAGTAAGCGGCGATTGACGCGGCCACAAACGTTTTGTGTAAAAAAAAATCGTTAGACTTAATTTTTGAGGGTAAATAGTATGGTGCATAAATAAAGATATAATTATTTATTGATTCTATAATAAATTTTTTTCAATAAATTGTTGGAAATATGCCGAACTTATCAACGTCCATTCACTGGCGCAATATCCGAACCTCTCTCCAGTGAATGGACATGGGGAGAAGTTAGGAACATGGACATGGCACATTCTTTTTTTCTTATTTTTTGTGAATTACAAAATTGTTAATAAATAGATAATGTATTAATAAATTATTTAAGGCTGTGCCAAAGAAATATTTAGAATTTTATAGTTAATTTGCGACTGAGACTGAGGAAGCCAATAAACTTGTTCTTATGCTTTATCAGTATTATTATTAACATTATTAATATTATTTATTTTAAGTAAAAAAATCTTATGATGGTTAAAATACGATATTTAACTCAAATGATTCAAAGAAATATTAAGTTATGGAGTTATTTTCCTAATATCTATGAACGATAGCTTGGATGACGAATGCGTGTCAATTTACTGGTGACTCGCCGTTCATTTATTGGAGAATTTGTCCATTCACTGGTGTATCCGTGTTTTTGTGATTTTATCTTCTATTTCCGTGGTGTTAGGTTTTAAAAAAGTCTGCAATATTTTTTGTCATAATCAAGATGATCTTCTTTATCAACTAAACCGAGCCCGAAAGGTGTGTATGCAACATTTTTATTTCGCGACTCTTTTACAAAAGACGACCAGCCGCTTAATCGTCCATTCCCTGGTACATTCACTCTACCCGAAGTGTACGTTAATGTGTTATAAAATCGTTTCATTTACCAAACAAACCTTAGCCGAATCGTCGTCGATGCTTCGTTTGCTGGTTCTCCTCGGCAACGAGTGAGTGTCAAAGCTGCTATGGCTGGCGCTCCTCGAGAACACTCCAGGATCCACCGCGTTCGGCGACAGGCTTCTCGTCAGTGCGTCGGTTTGCTGTATATTGAACGCGATCTCCTGCTGCAACATCTGACGCTTTACGTTGTCGATCTCCAAACGCGCTTTCCCCAATTCCTTCATTATCTCGCTCTTCTCGTTCTGGAGATCCTCGGCTATCTTTCGTGTCTTCTCCAGTTCCTGCGTCAAAGCGTTCTTCTCCTCGAGAGCGTGCATTCTCTCCTTCAGATGCACCTGTAACCTCTCGTTCGATTCTGGAGAAGAGACAATTTTTTTTTATCGCAATTGAACCGCAACATTTTCTCTCGGTCTGCTATATTTGAATTATATTAAAGAATTTTTTTTTCGTAGGCAAATGGCTCGACAGTTTTTCTTTCTTTTTATGTCTTAACGATTTTTTTTAAGTGTCGTAAAAAACTAAAAACAGATACTGTAAATTATTTGCGTTCATTCGGTGTTTCGGAATTACCAGACAGGAGTTTATCGACAGTTGTGCTAAGGCGAGTGTTGTGCTCCTCGTTCATCTTGAGCCGTTGATTAAGGCGCATCACTTCGGCGTTCTTTTCCTCGAGTTGCGTTTCCAGTCTTTGAATTCTGTCCTCGGCACTACCGTGACGCTCCTGAGCCTGCTTGTTAAATGCGGGACACGAGACGATTAATATTCTCATACAATAAATTATCATCGACCCTCGTACTCCGTTGCTCTTTTTTCATTATCCTTATTCTACGAGACTACAAACTAGTATCTTTGCTTTATTATATAGTGGCAGTATATTGTCTATATCTGCTCTAATCAACATTAGTCCATTCGCGGATTGCTGTTATTTTTTTTGGCGCATAACAAAACTGTTGCAATGTACGCAATTTTTTTTATTAGTATTTTTTAATTTATTAGTAACATTCGTAACAAATGGACCAATTATGACGAAGTTAGTTTATTCTTAGGGATCTATAGTTTTAAAGATCACGGATCGCAATTATCTTCGACCAATTTTTTTTCTGCAATTATTTGTTTGTTTCCTATCCATTTTTTCGATCCATGACCCAACAAGGTTCTAAACTGGTATATGTAAGTAAAAGCGCAAGGCGAAGTAATAGGCTCCAAGCCGGCAATAGATTTTTGTAAATTTCACCAATACCATTTAATGAACTGATAATCTGATACAATCAAAAAACATTTTTTTTTTCTATTCATTTTGATACCGGCTCGAAGTATAAAATTCGTAAAGACTAACGTTAAAATTGCAAAGCAGAATTATATGCAAAATAATTAACAATCTTATCAGCAGCGTTTTGCTAATGGAAAATATATAATCGTAATAGAAAAATTGAAAAATTAGAAATATTAGATTAGAATTAATAAAATAGACAGGCTCAGGCTCATACCACATTCGAGTCTACGGGATATCGAGATTTGAAAATAAGTACAAGTTTTTATACAAAAAAAAGAAGAAAAAAAAACACAAAATTATATAGAATGAACCAGACGAAGATTGAATAAGAAATAAAAATAATAAAAACAATCAAAAGTAAATCGACGAAATAAAGGGAAAAAGATAGAAAAAAAAGGAAGAAGATTAGACAATGGCGGAGGAACAGAGAAAGGAATAGATCGATGATGTGGTGATATGATTCCCCTGCGTACCTGGTTCGGCCTCCTCACCTGGGTCAGAGCCTCCATCCTCTGCTTAAGCTGCTCTTCCACTTCCGGCAGCTTGGCATATTGTGCCAACTTTTGTTCGGCTAGCTCCAGCTTTTCTTGGATAGCTGCAATCTTTTCCTCTTGGAGCTTAAAAAAAAAGAAAAAAAAATCAGTTTGTAGAATAAAACGATCATTTTTATATATTATTATTTATTATATAAATATATATTTTATATATAAATATAAATATTTATTATATAAATATACATTATAAAATATTATATCATATATATTTTATAAAATATATATTATATAAATACATATTTTATTATATGAAAAAAAGAATTACAAAAATCTTTATACGGTCTTGAAGCCTACCTTGAGCTGTGCCTCTTTGTGCTGCAATTCTTGTTCTAATTTTTCGTTAAGATCGTGCAAACTCGTAGATTCTCGTTGAGCATTGAGATAACGTTTCTCGAGCGTGGCTATCCTCTCCTCCTGATCTTCCTTTTGGGCAACATTTTCCCGAAGATCCCTCTGCAGTTTAAGATTATTTTCTTGTGTCTTGAGAAGATCCTTTTGCGCTTTGGACAGTGTTTCCTCGAGCTCGGCGACCCTTCCGCCCATCTCGCCGACTCGTCGCTGCCACGTGCTCAATTCTGAGCTCTGCAAATGCATCGTTACGACAGGATAAATAAGTGAATTATTTTTTATTAAAATTTAAAGCATTTTTCTTTTTTTGTTCGTAAAGATAACAATCTTTTGTAGATTATCGATACATTTACAGTTGTTATAAAGCTCGAAGCAGTGAGTGGAAAATCGTGATTCGTGGACTGAGTACAAAGATTTGTGACGAGTTTCATTTAATGTATCGTTGTGTGTTGTTGCATTATGTTATTAAATCCCGTTTCGTTTTTGTTTATTCCCTCCTAAGTCTGTTTATTTCCTTCACGTGCCTTGATAACGGTTTTGAATACTCAATAAATTATATCATAGTCAACGTAGACACTGTTCATGCCGCAATAACAACAACAAAAAAACACATTATAAATATTATTTACATTCCGCAGCATGCTCGTATTAATTAAAGATAAAAAAAACTTTTTCACGTGTTCGTTTAAACCCTACGATTCTCATGATAATAATAAAAAAATATCATACAAAATCGATAGCGAACAGAAAATTCAGCGAATCATTTCCGGTTGATCGAACATCAAATTTCCTTTGCTCCCCCACTCCCGCGACCGTATGAAAATATTTTTTTATTCATTTATTTTTTTTGCGCCCCCCGTGGCGGCATCGTTAACTAGAGGGGTGTCAATTTTCTTTGCCAATCGACACTTCAATAGTTCCTGATGTCGCCACCGAGCGGCGCTTGCGACCAAACTTCGTTCCACCCACGGTCTTACATACAGGTCTGGAAACGACGGTCACATTTCATAGGCGAAAGTGGGCCGCTTAGTGTCCAAACTTTTTTTTTTCTCACCGCTACCACCTTGCGGCGCTGTGGTCGGGGGATGTTGCGAGAGTAACCTAAACCGTACAGTTCTGTCTTCGCGTTTCGTGTAAAAATTTAAAAACTCTCATTTACAAATTGATCCTATGAAAATGACGAAATCCTGTGTGGTAACTCACTGCAAAACACGGTACAAATCAAATAAAATGCGCCGTGAGCAAGACGGAGACATATGGCTTCCTCTTTCGCACTCGACATCCCCTTTCCGATGCGCACCATGCGGCCGAAAAATTGAAGCTGCGAAAACTGGACGCTAAGCGACGCTTCTCCCATCACCGTCGTTTCCAGACCTGTATGTTAGACCGTGGTTTCACCTCTGCTGAGATACTTTCGATTTGCCGTTATAATGATGGTGCACATGCGCACGGCCATTTTTTTTCGCAAGAATCCGTACCAAAAAACGACCGTGCGTATGCGCATCATCATTATAACGGCAAATCTAAAGTACCTCTGGTAGTTCGGTCGCGCGCGCCACCCACGGAGGCGTCATCAACCTCGGTTTCTCTCAGCAGAGAAAAGAAAACACCCGCAAGAGCGATCTTCGTTTTTGTTTTTTTTTTGTGCTTTTAGCTTTGAACGAGCTAATTGCAAAGCTTGCTGGCATACCTGCTTGTCGAGGGTGGCCTGCAAGTCTATGACTCGTACGGCCGAGTCCTGGTCAGCAGGATTGTAAGGACCGTTGATCAGTTTACTGTTTTCCGGAATTTCCGTCGTCGTGTTTCCGGGGGGGGACTGTTCCGTGTTACCTAGCTTTACTGTAGTGTCCTGGTTCCCTCCGCCATCCTGGCACTCTTCCCCCTCATTCTGCACGTCGATCAGAACACTGAATTTCAGACATAGGTCTTTCGCAACTCTCAACCCCCAAAACCCCCCTCTCTTTCGCCCCCGATTGTTTTACCTCTCGCCGCTCGGGAAAAATTTTATGTTTCACTTTTTTTTTTTGTTCCCCGCTCCCTGTCAAGCTTTCTCGGCGCACGATTTTTTTCTTTCTTTCTAATGACACAGGCTGCATTCAAAATACTAATGGACGTGCGGTACACGTAAAAAAAATAATTAAATTCTCACAAATGTGCGGATTTTTAAGTGACGAAATAAATGGAAGACAAAAATCCGATGGTCGTTGAAATTATCGATTATTTGTGTGAGCAGCTATAAAAACAAAGAAACATGTCGGGATTTTTTAAGAAAAAAAAAAAAAAAAAAAAAAAAAAAAAAAAAAAAAAAAAAAGGTAAAAAAATTATCGTTGATAATAACGTGGCCACGTTCAGTACGATAATGCATGCGCGAGAATATGTATGTATTTCTAAAAAATGTTGAAGGTAGAGATGCGGAAAAAGTACGATCGAAAGTCGACGAATTATAATAATAATAATGATAATTGAATGAGGAGAATTTAGTGTGACAATGGTGTATGAGTAACAAAACCTTCGGATAGTTCGAGTGTCGTGAGTGTGAGTGCAGTTATATATATATATATATATTTGTGTCGTATTGCGTCGATCCGTTCGTATAATTATCGTGTACATTGAGATGGAAATTCGTTCAGCGTTTTTTACCTTGCTCTGTTGCTGACACTCGTCCGTCTGGCCATTTTCTTTGGGTCTGTCTTCTATTGCCTTCGGTTGGTGTCCGCTTGCCTTGTACTGCTGGAGCTTGAGAAATTTTTTATTTATACATATTGTGTTTGTACAACAGCAAAAAAAAAAAAAAAAAAGGATATGTAAAACTTCGGAATTACATACTTTTATAAATTCATTACTTGCGCAGTGTGTTTTGTTATATAAGCAATAAAAAAAAATGTGCATCAAGATTTCTCGCTCACCTCTTCTTTGGTATGTGCCAGTTCTTCCTCCAAACTCGTATTTCTCTCGAGTGCGACGCGCAGACGTTCTCTGACCTGCGGAATGAATAAAGATTATCGTTAAAATAGAGAAACACTATCAGCGGTATAGAAATATAAATACAAATTAAGAAATCTCATTGACGTCTTTTTTGCTTTCTTTTTTTTAATGAATTCGTTCATCGTATTACTTTGTATATTTGTCTGGTATTGCAAATAACCGTCGTTGACATGATTTTCTTTTCTTCGCAGACTTAATAATCGAATGGAAATTGAATCTTCGTCTGTCAACGATGAAAAACAAGATTTCCTTTATATTTTTTCTCTTTTTTTTTTTTTTTATTCCTTCCCAACGAATATTTTTATCGGACCAAAGTAATAAGGCGTTTTTCCGCAGAGCTTCCAATTTCTTTGGGTAAGCTTTGTGTTAACAGGAAGCCAAGAAAATATAATGCGAAAGGGCATGGAAGAAGGAAAGTAGCGGAGGGAATAAGAAAGGGGCCTCGCGGATGCAGCATTACAAAAAGAAAGTTCTTGAGGATGAGACTGGCGCGCTCACCTTTTCGTCCAGAGCCTTGTGATGCTCGAAGAGGCTCTTCAAAGCTTTGAGAACTTCGACCTCCGACGAGACGCCGGATTGTGCAGCCGCCTGTCGTTTGACAACAGTCATCCTCAGAGACCTCTCGTGTCTCGATACCAGACATTCTAGATGCTCGAGCAGTAGCTGTTGAGGATCGACATAAATCGAATTAGCAGAAGAATTAAAAACACGGAAACGTGACCGGTACGAAAAAAATTAAAAAAAAAACACCATTCGCCGCAAATAAGATATTTCCGCCTGGCGATTGTTTCGAGTCGATGCGCAAGAGACTCAGTCGGTAACAAAAACTGTAAACGATTGTTTCATAAGGCTGTTTATCTGATCGCTAATAATTTTGACTAAGAGATTTTGAAAATCCTTAACCCCTTCGCTGTCAGGAAGCCCTATGGGGGTCCCAACGTACAGGGAATAGTTATTTGTATGTCAAGGGCATAGAAAAGGAGTTATCGACGAGTGTGAAAATGCCACACGAGCCAGAACTCCCTTTTCTACGCCCATACCAACCACATAATTTTTTCCTAACAAATTCACGAAAATCGAGCTTTTCGTTTTTGGGAAGTGTGCGTAGAAAGGCACTTTTCCGCACTAGAGCGGGAAAAAAAAAATACCATATTGCGATTTGTACGCATGCGCAGTATTTTTTCCGCACGCGATGCGACAAAGTGCCTTTATGCGCACACTTCACAGGAATGGAAAGCGAGATTTTTATGTGCATGTGTTAGGAAAATACATTTCTCTGACAGCGAAGGGGGTCAAAGAACATGAATTAGAGTTTTTTTTTTTGTTATCGACCGAGTTAAGTTTCTTCACATTGTCTCAAAATCGAACGACGAAATGTCTATTTTCGGAAATCTATGGAGGATTAAAAAAAAACAAAAAAAAATTATATTAAAATGGGTTACCCGGGTGTTGTTGCGTTCGGCTTTCAACTCGGAGATTTCCTCCTCGCGTTCGAGAATGCTCTCGCGGGCGGCCGAGAGCTCCTTGGTTAACTGGGAGAATTCCTGAAACACAAAATTACACGAAAGTGTTATGATTGTAATGCAAGTAAATACGTGAATAAAAGATCGAGCTCATTGCAATGCAGTGGCTTGTCGTAATTTTCAATACCGAAACGGTTTAATTCTGTTGAGCCCCTTTCAAAATACTGATTTTTGCTTCCTCATAGAGCTTCCTCCTGTATTTTCGTGAGAAACAAAAATTTGATATTTTAAAGTGAAAGTACTTAAAGTAGTCTAAAACGTTGAGAAATGCGATTTTAAGCTGGCGTCCGGATGTATGTGCGCGTATGTGAGTGTGTGGTTTGCATCGTTCAAGGCCATGTGAAAGATGTACCACGTGACATATGAGTGCGAAGAGGGATAGATGCATTTTTCGACCCAATGCAATTTAAAATCGGTTGACGTTTCGGATAAAACCGAAGCATCACCGGACGCGTTATTAAATCGTGCATTCCGCTAATGATTTGGCTTTTTCCCGAAAAGTCTACGCTCTTTGGATTGCATTCATTACAGATTGTGGTTACCGACTGAGTCGTTTCACATGTCCTTAAAACGGCTGTGACGCAGAAACTGTTTGAGGTATCGAGTTCAAATTTGGTACACTGATAGAGTGGTCACATTTCTTCATTCTGAGTAATTTTCACGGAGATGAAGGCCCGATTGGAGATTTTACATAATTTGAATTTTTTTTTGTTTTGTTTAAATCTCTGCAGTAGCTCCAACTTGCGTAAATTTTGAACTATCGTTCTAAAACTGCACACACATATGATATTTTTAGCAGAGATCTTTGGTATTGAATTTGATGAACATTTATTCAAGCGGTCATATTTTTGATGATGAGATTTTGATGTTTTTGAAAAATTACTAAATACGATCTACTTCGAATAGAGGAGAGAGAGAGAGACAAAGCGAGAAAGCAGTGTTTATCGCGTGCTCTGGAGTGAACTTCCTACGAGCAACGCGCCGTGTCGAGGTATCGGGTTTAAATTTGACACGGGCATGGATTAAACACTATACAATGTTTGTGTCTTACATTTTTTTTGCAAATATTGATCTAACCGTTTAAACTTTGTGAGAATTTAAATTTTTTTTTATTTTTAATTTGTATTTTGCTTCCTCATAGAGGATAAAAATTTGTATTTTGCTTCCTCATAGAGGAAGCTTTGTTATGGTGAAAAAAAAAAAAAAAAAAAAAAACGAATTTCGAGATTTTAATGAAAACGTGTTCAGAATGTTCCAAAACATCGAAAAATCACATTTAGAAAAAATTTCCGGATGCGCGCGCGCGCGCGTGTGTGTGTGTGTGTGTGTGTGTGTGTGTGTGTGTGTGTGTGTGTGTGTGTGACTCAGCGCAAAAAATTCAAATCGCTATAAGTCGAAAATGCCTCGACCGATCACGCTGAAATTTTGCACACAGCAATTGTGGTTAATGGGCAATGTTTATGCAAAATGTTTTCAAAAAAAAATGTTCAGTTGTTTTTTTTTGTACGCCATTTTTAATTTCTTCGAAAATGTCTGTGGGCGCTCTAGCTCCTACAATTTTTTCGCTGGAGGTGTAAAAAGTTGTACACGGATGGAATATGATCGCCCGATGATCCCCTATAAAATTTTGTGATAATCGATCGAGCCGTTCAAATTTTGTGTTACTTTGAATTTTTTAAATTTCATGCAATTTTCTTCTTTTTTTTCGAGACGCATTTTTCCGTATTAAATATTCATCTACGAATAAAAAAAAAATGTATCAGATTTATGATCGGCGTCAAAAAATACATGGAATTACAGTCCCGGAGGGACAACTAAGGAAAAAGTTTATCGGGCATTTTTATAACAAAAATTGAAAAATTTAGTGAACTTGGGTATTTTTAAACAGCGATTTGTTTCCTTTCCCGGTGGCATCGCGGAAAAACCAAGGTGCCTATCGTGATCTACAGCACGAGATACACGAGACGATGGATTTAACGGGGTTGAAAAAGCTAGATGACGAGTATCACTTGGATTTCTTAAGTAAAAAATCGAAAGTGCAAAAAAAAAAAGAAAAATTCAGCAGCGCATGCTTCCATGTATTTTTTCGCGCCAAGCGCAGATCCGACAAAGTGAAGGCGTGACAATGGAGTATTTTTACGCGATCAACCTGAATCCGCCAGCCGTTTTGCATAAAGTCTAACAAAGCGTTGACGTTGAAAAAAAGTTGAAAATTGAAATTTTCTCATAAAGTTGAAAATCGTCATTTTCATATCGCTTCCTCATAAAAGTTGGAAATTCTCATTGTCATATCGTTTTCTCGTGATGTTCCTTAATTGGCGAAGCTTCCTCCATGAGGAAGTCAAAAATACAGAAAATGCTCTCTCATAGAAGAAGCTTCGCGAATTAAGGAACATCACGAGAAAACGACATGACAATTTCAATTTTTCAACTATTATGAGGAAGCGATGTGAAAATGACAATTTTAAACTTTATGAGGAAGCGCTATGAAAATTTAGATTTTCAACTTTTTAGTTCGACACGAGTTTATGCATCAAATGTTTCTCTAGGAGTAAAGTAATTTTGGAGATTCGTCATGAGTAGGAAAAAAAAATATATAAGACATTGTCTCAAAACGACGAATTGCGGAAATTGTAGTGAGCGATTTTCGACAATAAATTTTGCGGTAAATTTCAACCAATTAAATTTCATGAGGTACAGACATTTTTTTGTGTTACAAAAAAAAAAGATGCAAAGTAATTTGTACCTAAAAGCATTTTGCAAAGCAGGTGTATGTAAGCTTTCTCATTTATTGCAGTTTCGCGCACTTACCTCTATGAGGAATCGACAGTCGGTCAATGAACTTTCTCATGGAGAAAGTTATGCGCAAAATTGTAATAAATTACGAAGCTATGTGCGAATTACTCTGCACTTTTTTTTTTTTGCCATTGCGGTAAATCGAGTGTCGCTGTTGTTTTGAGGATTACCGAATGAGACACGATAATTTCTGTGAAATATCGCGCCGGAAACAAAACAAGTTGCAGATTTGTAATGAGAAGGTAAGAATACATTATATAATGGTCGCGAAACGACGAATTACGAGAACTTTAGTTATCGATGTTTTATGATAAATTTTCCGGTCATTTTTGATCGCTCAAATTTTATGTATATATTTTTGTTTTTTCTATGAAGCATAGCTTCATCCGCGAGAAAACAAAGATCGATCAACGAACTTCCTCACACAGGAAACAACGTGAAAATTAATTTGCATTTTTTTTTTCGTTTTATCGCAGTGACTAAAATATTTTCGGAGTTATCTCATCAAGGACCGGGGAATTTTTGCCGATCGCAAACGACCATGCCTTGTTTTGAGGTAGTTTTTTTCGAGGAGTGTCCACTTCACATAAGTTTCAGAGAAATGAGAGGGAATTGCAAACACTTCTGGATGGTATAAACAAAACTGAACAAAAATCAAGTATATTAAAGGTGCTGAAAAGATTAACTTTCCGTAATAATAATTCCAAAATGTTATTAACAAATTGATGAATAATAAACTTGTTCAAAAAAATCTCCTGGAAACCTAGCTTTTTTTTTTCAATGAAAATGATTCGTTCACTTTTCTGAAGACGTATGAATTTTTGCAAATTTTTAAAATCACTATGAATTAATTTTTTTATATAGGAAAAATGTGTAAGAAGTCACAAAATTCAAAGAGAATCTGAAATTGAAATGAAATGAAATCTGAAAATTTCATACGTATTCAGAAAAATGAACGAATCATTTTCATAAAAAAAAAAAATAGTTAAGTTTCCGGGAGATTTGTTCAACAATTTTATTTTTCGTCGCTTTGTTAATAACATTTTGGAATCATTATTATGCAAAATTAATGTTTTCGGCACGTTTAATATGTTCGATTTTTTTTTTTTCAGAATTTTATACCATTGAGAAGTGTTTGCAATTCCCTCTGATGTCACTGAAGCTTATACGAAGTGAACACTATTCGCGACGATGCGGACATTCGTATTAACTTTTCTTTTGCGTTATCGAACAAACAACACTTGAAGGTACGTCCGTGAATTATTACAGATTTTTTTTTTTTAGCACATCAACTTGTCATTCGAATCGTTCGAGGGTGTTGCCTCTTAGTAAATTGTAGCTCCAAGTTGAATAACTATTCGGTACGGCTAAGGGTTAAAAAAAACTGTTGCCGTTCAAAGTACCGTTAAAGCTCGCCGTTAGTATCGTTAAGATAGCTATGTCGCTTCGCGCTCATTTCGCATAAGTTCGAGAAAAATTGGAGAAAATTGCAATTACTTCTCGACGGTATAAAAATCTGAAAAAATTCATGGATATTAAAGGTACTGAAAAGATTAATTTCGCATAATAATAATAATTTCAAAATGTTATTAACAAATTAATCAAAAAATTAATTGTTTAAAAAATTATCGGGCAACGCCAACTTTTTTTTCTTTAATGAAAATGATTCGTTCATTTTTCTGAATGCGTATGAATTTTTTTGCAGATTTTTCAGTCAACTTCGATTTTTTTGTTTTTTTCACACATTTTTTCCATATAAAAAAAAAAATCAAAGTTCACTGAAAAATCTGAAAAAATTCATATGTATTCAGAAAAATGAACGAATCATTTTCATAAAAAAAAAAAAAGTTATGTTGCCGGATAATTTGTTAAACAATTAATTTTTTGATTAATTTGTTAATAACATTTTGAAATTATTATTATGCACAATTAATATTTTCAGTACCTTTAGTATGCATGAATTTTTTCAGAATTTTATACCATTCGAGAAGTACATGCAATTTTCTCTTATTTTTCTCGAACTTGTGCAAAATGAGCGCGAAGCGACATAGCTAACTTAAGGTAGTCCTTGCGAATAGTGTTAACTTCGCATAAGTTTCAGATAAATGAGAGCAAATTGCAAACACTTCTGGTCGATATAAAAATCTGAAAAAAAATCAAGCATATTAAAGGTGCTGAAAAGATTAATTTTGCATAATAATAATTCCAAAATGTTATTAGCAAATTGATGAAAAATAAAATTGTTCAACAAATATCTCGGAAACCTAACTTTTTTTTTAATGAAAATTATTTGTTCATTTTTTTGAATACGTATGCATTTTTTCAGATTTTTAAATTCACTTTGATTTTTTTTTTTTATATGGGAAAAACGTGTAGAAAAACAGAAAATTCAAGGTGAATTTAAAAATCTGCAAAAAATTCATACGTATTCAGAAATATGAACGAACAATTTTCGTTTAAAAAAAAAAAAGTTAGATTTCCGGGATATTTGTTGAACAATTTTATTTTTCATCAATTTGTTGATAACATTTTAGAATTATTATTATGCAAAATTAATCCTTTCGACATCTTTAATACACTTGATTTTTTTTTTTTTCAGATTTTTACATCATCGACAAGTGTCTACAATTCCCTCTCATTTCTCTGAAACTTGTGTGAAGTGAACACTATTCGCAAGGACTACCTTAATGCACTGACAATACATTCCGACGAATATAGTACAATAAAATAATGATCGTTGTGTCTAAAAAATGCTGTTTTAATTTAATCGTTAGTATCGTATCCTCATTTATTGGCCAGTTGTCAATATCAATGACACACAGAAATATTTGTCCCGTCGAGTCATTGCTGGATTTAACTACGCGAAAGTAATACGCTCCACGCTCCGACGTGGATGTTATAGGTCGCGAGCCGCAGCGACGTATGCATATTAAACGGCCGTGCCTCTGTTACGCAAGCATAACTCGCGAATGCTGTAACACCGATGCAATTTCGATGTGATAATTGCAGTACGATAACATTTCCAAGGTCGAAAGGTTTTTTTCGTCGCATTGATTATGCACGTGAAGTGAGATTCCAGTTAATATGGCATTAATAATAAAAAAAATATCGAAGACTCGGTTTCAACGGCAATTTATCGTTCACAATGGTTTACCGCAAATTTCTTGCTATTTTCACTTCTTTCCATCCAATTAACTGCTTTCAATTTGCAAAAATTACAAAATCAAGAAGGAAAAATAATTGCAAAATTAATAAGAAAAAGTAATTGTAAAACGAGCAAGAAAAAATAATTGTAAAACGAGTAAGAAAAAATAATCGTAAAATGAATAAGAAAAAATAATTGTAAAATGAATAAAACAAAATAATTGTAAAACGAGTAAGAAAAAATAATTGTAAAACGAGTAAGAAAACATAATCGTAAAATGAATAAGGAAAAATAATTGTAAAACGAGTAAGAAAAAATAATTGTAAAATGAGTAAGAAAAAATAATTGTAAAACGAGTAAGAAAAAATAATTGTAAAACGAGTAAGAAAAAATAATCGTAAAATGAGTAAGAAAAAATAATTGTAAAACGAGTAAGAAAAAAATAATCATAAAACGAGTAAGAAAAAAAATAATCGTAAAATGAATAAGAAAAAATAATTGTAAAATGAGTAAGAAGAAATAATCGAGGAATTAAACAGTCAGCATTATTGGGGAAAACGTAGGCGGTAAAAAGCCGAGAATAGGAATCGATCCGAGTCGTTTCGTCATCAAGGGCCAGGCGATAAGGAAAAGCGTGTCGTCGGCGTTATTCACAGTAATCGCAACACGTTGAAGCGTTTCACGCTGGACGCACGAGATACGCCGGAGCGGAGGGAAACAACAGTGCGATAAACGCGGGTGAACGAGCGTCTAAATATAGAAATACACACGAACGAGCGTGTAATCGTCGTAATACGGGAATCCACATAATCGCGGACGTGAGTTAGAGTGACTCGCAAATAAATACCATTTTATTTCGATTCAATCCGACTCATTCACCGGACAAACATTTCATCTTCGCGACAGCAAATTTATTCGTCCATTCATATCCGAACAATGAACAGAAAAACAAAACAAAAAAAGACGAATGTAAATTAATCTCCAACTGAGATTGGTGAATCGAAATTGAAATTAGAGGGACACGAAGAAACTTGAAAGAATAATAAAAAAAAAAAAAGAGAGAAAAAAAAATAGAGCGAGTGAACGTAATAAGATATATTTCGGAGTAAGTTTGCATACGGGCTAACTGTGGAACGAATGATACAGTAATAGCTTAAGTATGGTAATGAAATAGAGTAGGGTGTGGTAAGAGGCAACCACCTTCATTCATACGTGCCCGAGTGAGAATATAAGGCTGCTCACACACATGCGCACACGAACGTAGACGAGCAGCGAGTGTAGTAAGCGTAGCGAGTGGATGAAGAAAGAGGGCCACTGAACTCGAACCACCTGTAATAACTGATCGCAATTGGGTCGCGACAGATTAACGAGTGGTAGTGCCTCGACGCATACGCGTATGACGAGTTATCGTTGCGTCGAACGTATCCGCTGTTGATTCTGTTTCTTTATTTATTTTTTTTTTTTAGGCTTTTGCTTCCTCGTAGAGGAAGTTTTTTTTTTGTGACAACAAATGTTAAAAAGGTGAAAAACGTTGAAAATTGAAATTTTTATATGGCTTTCTCATAATGTTGTTTAATTCGCAAAGCTTGCTCTATGACGAAGTACAAAAATAAAATATACAAAAGGCTCGAAAGCCTATTGTGTATTTTATTTTTTGCTTCGTCATAGAGCAAGCTTTGCGAATTAAACAACATTATGAGAAAGCGATATAACATTTTTTATTTTCAACGTTTGTCAACTTTTTTCAATTATTTCATCAAAAAAAAGCTATGAGAATATACTAGATGCTTTGCCAATAAAGCAACATTATGAGAAAACTATATAAAAATTTCAATTTTCAACTTTTATGACGAAGCGATATTAAAATTTCAATGTTCAACATTTAAGAGGAAGCAATATGAAAGGTTTAATTGTTCATATCGAAGCGGTATGAAAATTTCAAGTTTCAACTTTAAAAAATATTCTTCATAACAGAGTTATTCATAACAGACCGCGATCCGTGAATCTAGTAATAAGGTAGCTCATAAATAACTCAAGCTCAAATTTACAAATAATAAATTAACAAGAAAATAAATTAATTAAAATGACGAAATTACGTCTTATTTTTAAATGAAAAATACACTTGTTTTTTACAAAAAAAAAAGAAAAAGGAACGCTTATTGTTAAGATCTTTTAGTAAGCAATTTTTACGGGCTATTTTCAGGTAATTTTTCAATGTTCGAAAAAAGTGAACAATTTACTATAGACAAAAAAACCGAGAAAAAAAAAATGTCTCCGGGCCGAGGCTGGGGTCATTGAACTCTGGCACGCAGTGATGGTTTCATGCGCGCACCATTAAAGTGTCTCGGTTACATAATTTATAATCTTCTCTTACGCCCAACGGAGATTACGAACATTGTCGCGACGAGAGAATAATCAGAATGGACAGGATTTTGCAACAAGTTACTGCGTTAGACTTGTTTCAGAGACGATCGGGTTTCGAGCTATTGCGCGACGGAATGGGAATTCAGGTTCGAATCACGGCAACATATTATCTCAGCGTATAAGGTTTAACCATTATATAATTTTATTCAATTTATGAATTGTCAATATTCGATTTATTTGTAAAAAAAAAAAAAAAAATCCGACAAATGTAAATCTTTAGACAAGATAAATTCGAATTTGCAGTTCTTATTCTACAATCGAAAGTTAACTTTAAAAGACCTTTCGGTTCTATATTTAAAAAAATGAAAAAATAAAATTAAAAATGGCCACTCTGTAAAATATTATACGATTAACGACGATTGGTAAAATAGACGGAGATTTAAGTCAAAAAAAAAAAAAAAATGAAAATATAATGAAAATACTTTATCATCTACGAGGGCACCAACGAAATCAAAGTTTGTGCAGTTTACATGTGAAAACGTATGTTAAATTATAGAGCCCTAAAAGGAAAGAGTGCCTAAGTAAATAAATAAAAAGTCTACGAGGAAGAGGACGAATTGTGTTGCACGAGGTCAAAGATATCGGTAACAATGTTATTGAAGGTTAATTTGCGCTATATGGCGGAAGTGGTTTGTGGTGGGAGTCGGGTACAAGGGAGAGGTCGTAGTGGTCTTGTTGCGGTATGGCTTGGACAGGCTGGCATCGGGGATCGATGAGACTCGAGCGTCTGTGGCACGTTAATCGAATCAGAGGAGCACGGCGCGTAAACGATCCGACGTATTTCGAGCTGGCCGTAGTGAGAGAGCGAGCTTCCCTGAGTAACCCAGTGGCGTCCTTTGATATTCAGCGATCGATACGAACGCGTCGAGAGAGTCTTTTTTCATTTTTGTTTCATCGTAGAGGAAACTGTTTTTGAAAGAACAAAAAAAAAAAACGCTATTTTAGTTTTAGCGTTCTGGGAATAGTCTGAAACGTCGAGTATCTCCACAAGTCGTTACAGGCCTACAGCTGACCTATTGAAAAAATATATATACTGTAATATACAGCTGACTATTCGTTAAGACACACGATATTAGTTAGGTTTGACAGTGGACGAACGAACGGACGATCGATAAAAGATCGATCGCCATGTAAGACAGTCTGGACTGAGACGTCTAAACGAACAGACGTGTGACAGTTCGTACTCGAGATATTTAGCCGTGATTGTACTAACAATATCAGCCCCAAGAACAAATACAGTAGAACCTCGATTAACCGGGTGCGAATCAACCGGGCGGCGGTTTAACTGTAATGCTTTGTTTACTTTTTTTTTCTTCAAAAAACTTTTTTACTCTTAGTATACTTTAAAAAATTTGTTGTTGTTAAGTTTGTAATAGTCTTATCCTATACCTATCCCCTGGGCGGACTACACCAGTTTTGTTTACGTACATTGATTGTCTAGATTAAAATCAAAAGCCGACGAAAGTGACACGATTTTCTCCGAAATGAGACTAAAAAGAGCGCGATAACTACAACTACACAGTAAAAATGGTACGAACGTTTTTTGTCCACAAACCTCTACAATTCTTTTCTTGTTAATTTCACAAAAATTTCTTGTCCATTTTACAAAAATGTCTGTCAATTTTACGAATACTTTTTGCAATACTAACAACAAAATAATTGTGGACGTTTGTGGACAAAAAAGGTTTGTTAAACGTACAAATCTTTTTTACTGTGTACATAACAAAGTATTATTAACCGTAAATGCAAGATTTCGTATGACTACGTTGTTCATAACACCGTACAAAATAAAAACGCTTTATGACGAATGCGAATTATCCGTGTATTTCAATTATCCGTGTACTCTCCAGTCCCAGCAGGTAGGGAAGAGCGGGCAAAACGGGGCAGTTGCGCAAAACTAAAGTTTCCAATCATTTTTGGATCGAACAAGGTGGCAAACGGGGCAGAACAGCCTGATGTATCGATGGGGCGAATTCTGGCATCCAAAAATTATTGGAAAACGACGTTTTCACAATACGACGTTGCCACATGCCCCGTTTTGCCCCGCTGCCACATTTTGCCCCGCTATACCCTATACTATATCTGTCAAGCAAAGTATGCTTTTCAAAAGGATATTTTTCAAAGAACCAGAGACCTACGCAAACATGAATGAAGTACTTCATTTTTTCGCTTATTATGTTGTTTATTTTTCTTTAGACTAGAAGGATGCAGCACCTCCTATGCCAGTTTCATCGTTTCTGTACAGGATACGACGAAAAAAAAAAAAAAAAATGAAATATTCTGACGACGGGGATCGATCATTTCGAGGCCTGTTATGAAAAACAAAAGAGTGAGTTGATTTGGTACCGTCGATTGCGCAATGCCGGTACCGCATCAACTCACCGTTAAAATAAACTATTCCAGAAGTTCGCAGCCACAATATATATAACTATAATTTGTATGAGATAACGCTAATCGTTGTTATGGACTAGTTACGCATCAATGAGACTTATATTTTGTGTTTCGGGCTGTTTTGGCGAAGGGACGAGCTTCGCAGTCAACTGCCCTTCATAATCGCGTATTTGTTTTATTTTTGCCACTCATTTACTCCGGATAATCGAGGTTCTACTGTACGCGCGTTATTCATCCGCTCGATTGTTACAATATTTGTGTATTAGGGTGTTTCTCAAACATGACAATTTTTTACTTCCCTCCCACCCTTCAAAAGTACAGATTTCGATTTCAAATTGAAGCTCACGAAAGGCGGTTCCTAGCAAAAAAATCCTAAGGGGTGCCACATTCGACGTTTGTACCCGAAAATGCGGCACCTCTCAAACTTAATTGTCAGTGACTGCCTTTCGCTGGATTTTTTCATTGATGAAAAAATGTAGTTCTACGGGGTGGGAGATTAACTTTTTGTCTTTTTTTTTCAAATAAACACAAAAGATTTCGATTTTTTAATTCGTATACAGAAAACTATAAATGTCCAGTAGGGTGAATTTGTTGAAAAAAATTCTTCCCACCCTCCAAAAATATATATTTTCATCTAAAAAAAAACACCTCCCGAAAGGTGATCGTTGACAATTACGTTTAAAAGGTGCCGCATTTTTTGGGTACAAACGTCGAATTGGGCACCACTTAGGATTTTTTTTTCTAGGAACCGCTTTTCGCGAGGTTGGATGGAGACCAACTGTACACCTGCCCAGTCTACACGAAGATAGGTCTACACAAAAAGTATGCACCAATCAACTGTACACATAGGCAGCTGTACATCCAAAAACTCTGCACTGAAAACCGTACACAGCTTAACTATATACGACGAAGGGTCTGTACAAAAGTATGCACCGAATTACCGTACACGAAATCAATTCTACACCAAATAACCGTACACTGGAAACTTTACACCGACCAATTGCAAAAATTAGACACCGAGCAACTGTACACAAGGAAAAAAATACGACACGACGAAAGTTCGACACCAAAAACTCGACACCGCACATCAGACTACTGTACACAACTCCATATAAATAAGTATATACTGAATTTTTCACTTTTTACAGATAAAGTATATGACTTTCGTATCAGTTACTGTTAAAAGTCTTATAGAGCAACTCAACAGATATTTTTACCATACATTTTACCATACATACATACACCATACATAGACAGACCATATATTTTATCTGTAAAAAGTGAAAAATTCAATATATACTTATTTATATGAAGTTGTGCACAATAGTCTGTTGTGTCGTGTCGAGTTGTCGGTGTCGACCTTTTGCAGTGTCGAGTTTTTGGTGTCGAACTTTCGTCGTGTCGTATTTTTCCTCTTACATACAGTTGCCGAGTGTCCAGTTATTGCAGTTGATCAGTGTAAAGTTTTCAGTGCACGGATATTTGGTGTAGATTTGATTTCGTGTAAAGTCATTCGGTGCATACTTTTGTACAGACCCTTCGTCGTATGACGTGTATAGTTAGGCTGTGTACGGTTATCAGTGCAGAGTTTTTTGGTGTACAACTGCCTCCGTGTACGGTCGTTCGGTGTATACCATTTGTGTAGACCTGTCTTCGTGTTGACTTGGCAGGTGTACCCCTTGGTCTCCACCCGCGAGGTTCAATTTTTAATGGAATTCTATACTTTAAAAGGGTGGGACCAACATTTAAAAAAAAGTCCTTTTTGAGAAACACCCTAATATATACATATATATATATATATTTTTTTTTGCTGTTCACAGAATTCAATCATTACCGATAGTCCAATCGTCCATAATCGCAAGGCCGGCGATCGGTGGGTTCGTCGAGTTATTAAATGCAATGAAAAATTGTCCAAACGCGCCCAAAGTAAAAGTTGCCTGAATTGGGATACACTGTACTAAAGTAGAGAAATAATTGCTTTGAAGGCGGAAAAAATTGTATACCAGGAGACAGCGAAGAAAGTGGTAAAAAAATAATAATGATAAAAAGAAGAGCAGTAATGACACAGTGAATACAGTGGTTATTGTAGGGCCGGGTGAGGTGCGAGTAGTATGAGAGAAATTGGACCGCGGGCGCGGGAGTAGTACAGGGACGACGGACAGTGGAACGAGACCGCGGTCGAGGGTTGGTGTAGGTATAAGTTGTGTATACTGGTGTGAGTTGAGGTTCATTCATGCGCCGGTAGTGAGTAGGTGGGCTATTGATCGGTCGCGTACACCCAACTCGCCCACAATCCCTCGCCTCCGCTTCGTCCCCAACGCCTCGCCCCCTCCCCCCTTCACTCGACGCTGCTGCCGCTATCGCGTGCATTGCACCCGTCCACGCTCTTTTCGTTCCACAATTTTTTTTCCTCCATTCGGCCTCCCAACACGGTCGCTTCGAACATCGCGCTCTACTCATTCGTACACTGCTCATGTCGATTGTTTTTTCTTTCTTTTTGTAACGTACTCAAAGTATCGGGAAGAGGAAGTATCGTTACGAAGTAAAAAATGTCCAAAGTAATGTCCAAAGTAAGCACATGGCGGCCGCATTCATTACTATTTTGCGCATACCTTTTTTTACACGAAACAATTTACACGAAAGCTCGTTGACCGATTTTTTGCTCGCTCATAAAGGAAGCCATGTGCAAAATTGTAATAATTGAGGAAGTCATGTGCAAATTACTTTGCACGTTTTTTTTTTGCAATATTACAAAATGTTTGGAACTCATAAAAAAATTGAAAAGGTCAAAATTTACGGCAAAATTGATTGTAGAAAATCGCGAACTGAAATTTACGTAATGCGTTGTTTTGAGGCTATTTTTATTGTAATTTGCGAGATAAGTGCGGTAAAGCGAGCTTTATACGCACACTGTGAACTGAGTCGCATGGGTCATACGAGTGCGAATCACTGCACAGTCTACGTATGATGTTCTCTACACCAGCCAGCGTGCGTAAAGTGCGAGATGCGTGCGTGAAGTAAAATTGGCCCGATGTGCACTTGCGCCGGGTATTTAAAGCACACTTGGCTGTAAACCGTCACTTACGCCACTCTCGGCAGGCACGAAAAGTACCAATTTTCATGCATGCGTTACATAAATCTATTTTTCACCGGTGATTACAAATCTGTATGACATTTTAATCTCAGCGTGATATTTTATTCAGAAACTCTTATCAGACACGAACATTTTATTTTCAAAGAATTTCAAAATTTCATAAAATTTACACGATTAATCTATTTTTTTAAAACAAATTTTATGTCAAACATTGCACAGTGTTATTCCATTTATCTTCTAAATTTGAGTTCAACACAACTTCATGTTTAGGAGAAGTAAATCATTTTTAGTTATTTTTCAAAGAAATAAAAATCCCATAAAATCTGACTGCCAGATAGTTTTTGACCTAATTCAATATCTAAGGTCTTTGATGTATTCATCAAAGACCTTAGATATTGAATTAGGTCAAAAACTATCTAGCATATATTTATAATATATATTTATAATACACATAATATATTTATTACATTTGTGTGCATTTTTAGGACAATAGCTTAAAATGTACACAAGTTAAAGTTACCACAGTAATTTTCACAAAACATTCAAAATTGCATATGATCTGGAATCGTGCCTCAATCTTCATCAAAATGTTACTGAATGTGAAAGCACGTATCTACTTTAGTAGAATACCCAACTTCAACGGGTTATCTGAAGCCATTTTGAACTTATAGTCATTTTAAACACAAACACAAACACACACACACGTACGCACGCACACATCTGGCACCAGCGAAAAACCGGATTTCTTGACGATTTGGACTATTTTTAAGTACTCTGATATAAAGATCTCTATGCTTTTTTTAAAAACGCAAGCAGCTCCCTCTATGAGGAAGCGAAACAAAAACAAATTGCAAAATAAGAAATATTTAAATGATGAATTTATCGTGAAAATATTGAGCCTCCAATTTTTTGTGGAATATCCAAATTACAACTCGGCAAGATTTCAGGCGGCACATGTTACATCGAGGAAAAATTTAACAAGTCCAGAATCAACTCGGGACGATGTAATTTTATTTGACCGTGCACATCTCGCGACTCTCTTCGAAAGCGCTTCGCACATTTCCAATGCCACCTGAATCGAAGAAATTGTGCTGAATTCGTTAAAGCAAATTTCTTTCGGTATTCGATAAAATTGATTCGTTACTCTTACATTCAACTTCGTGTAAAAACTTCGCGTCACGTTTGCGTACAGCTTCCCGTCCGAAAGAGGCAACCTGACGCCTTGTAATACCAGCTTCTCGACAACGTTTTTGAAATAAATTGTGTTCATCAAAAAGGGGTTTTTTTTTAATGTCAAAAATTCGACTATAAGTTTGTTTGGTCCTAAGACGAACGTACATTCAGGTAGCCAAAAAAAAAAATTAGTGTTACGGTACAGCGTTGCCTCCATTATCTTACGAACTCACTCATTTTCAGGACAAAACTAAAAATTTTAGCATAGTTAACAAAATGTAAAAAAATTTGCATTGAAAAAAATGACAAAAATTCGACTACAAGTTTGTTCGGCCCGAAGACCCACGTCAACCCAGGTAGCCAGCAAAAAATGAGTGTTCCGGTACATCCGGTCCCGGCATTATCTTATGAAGTTCCCAGGTAGCACACAAAAATTAGTTATCAGAAACTGATCCAAGTGGGTTACATATGTCCGTCTGGACGGTATCCGAAAGTTACCACCCATCCAAAAAGTTTACTTTTGGACGTAGGATAGCTTATAGTTACCATCCAGATGGACATATGTAACCCCTTTAAATCACTTTCTGATAACTCATTTTTTGTACTACATGAGTTACTAGTTTTGAGGTTATAGGATTGGGAAAGCTTACGAAAATGTGGTCTACCCGGCAGTGGGTCGTTTCTACAGATCCCAACTCTACACATATCCGACTCTACACCACCAACTCAACACAACGGCAATTGTACACATGATTAGACTCTACACAACCGCGACTCTACACATGGCCGGACTCTACACAATCCGCGATTGTACACATGCCTAAACTCTACACATCCGCAACTCAACACACGTTCGAACTCTACGCACCGTACCATATGAGAGTTAAATTAATAAAAGCAAAACTCTACACAAGTCAAACTCTACACAGCAAAACTCTACACGACAAAACTCTACACAAGTCAAATTCTACACGACAAAACTCTACACAGATAAAACTACACGGCAAAATTAAACACATTGAATATTCTCCTCAGTAATATTCTGCACACGCTCAATTCGACACGACGAAACTCTGCACATGCTCGACGCTCCACGACAAAACTCTATACATCCTAGACGCTTTTGTCACCGACTCTACACATAGCCCGATTCAACACAATTCCAACTCGAGACAAGTTCGATTCAACGCAGTCACCAACTCACATCGGGTTGACATACGTCGTTCCTACTTTACCGACGTATGTACAACCCGGTGTGAGTCGGTGACTGTGTTGAATCGAATTTGTGTCGAGTTGGAGCTGTGGTGAATCGGGCTGTGTAGAGTCGGTGAAAAAAGCGTTTAGGGTGTATAGAATTTTGTCGCGGAGAGTCGAGCACGTGTACAGTTTCGTCGTGTCGAATTGAGCGTGTGTAGAATATTACTGAGGAGAATATTCAATGTGTTTAATTGTGCCGTGTAGAGTTTTATCTGTGTAGAGTTTTGCCGTGTAGAGTTTAACTTGTGTAGAGTTTTGCTGTGTAGAGTTTGACTTGTGTAGAGTTTTGCTTTTATTAATTTAACCCTTATATGGTATGGTGTGTAGAGTTCGAACGTGTGTTGAGTTGCGGATGTGTAGAGTTTAGGCATGTGTACAGTCGCGGTTGTGTAGAGTCCGGTCATGTGTAGAGTCGCGGTTGTGTAGAGTCTAATCATGTGTACAATTGCCGTTGTGTTGAGTTGGTGGTGTAGAGTCAGACATGTGTAGAGTTGGGATCTGTAGAAACGACCCACTGCCGTCTAGCCGGGGTAGAAAAAAAACCAAACAATAGTATATTGTTCAACAAGGGTCGAAAGTTGGCGATTGCAACGAGTGTGAACTTTGCGGCCCGAGCGAAGCGAGGGCTGCAATCACACGAGTCGCAATCGCCAATTCGACCCTCGTTACGCATAATATTTTTTGTTACAAGTGCATGAATCTGCGGCACTTGGAATGGCAGTCGCGCGAGACGAATACTGAAAAGTGAGGTTATGTCTCCAGGGACGAAAAATGAAAAGTAAACTTCCAAGGGACGAAAGTGAACGAAATGCGAACTGCGCATGCGCGACTCTGTCATTTCACCACAGGCTGACAACTGGCATGCAATGGGCCACTTTCGGCTTGCAAGACTGCCATGTAAAGTGCCGCGATTCATGCACGTGTGCCAAAAAAATTTCATTTTTTTTTTAATTATGTGAAAACAAAAAATGCACATTTACAAATAAATTTGAAAAAATAAATAAAAATAAAAGTTAGTTCTGTCCGAAGGCGGACGTAGACGCAGGTAGCCATCATATAAGTTAGTGTTACAGTATGGGGTACCGCCATTATCTTACGAAGTCACTTGTATTGTGCTGAGGATTGAGAAAGAGTACGAAAATGTAATCTGGCCGAAGGAGTACAAAAGAAAACAACGCGTCAAACAAAAGGGTTAACGAGTTGCGCGCAAGATAACTCTACGGTGGATCTATGACGCGAATGCAGAGGAAGGCAGCCCGAGTTGAGCTTCGATAAAGTGAGAGGAGCGGGAGATTGTTAATTTCCCTGAAAGCCATTTCCCCGGAATGGGGAGCTTCCTAGAATGCTTCATTTCCCTCAACGATACCTGCCTCCAGCGCGAAAGCGATTTCCCCGGCTATTTCACATCTCGATCCAAGCGGGATCCATTGATGCGACGAATTGTTTTTCGAACAATTGTTCTCCATTTTCCTATACCATAGCGGAAAATAATATTCAAAAGCCCTCGACGCGGTAATAATCTATTTATTTGGGAGATTCCATAAAATTAAAGGCGCTGATGAATCACGAGTGAGAACGAAGAGAGGATGTCCAAAATCGACGAAAATACCGATAAGATAATAAAATAAAAGCGCCTATGAATGTCAATATATGGGGCATTCCATACCGATTCGACCTACGTCGGACCCTCGATCTCTTCAATTCGGTTGGCAATTTTTTATAATATTGTTCTAACTCTAAAAATCACTCAATTTTTTTTTATTTGCATTAATTACAATTTTTCAAAGTGAATATATTTTTAACCGGAATTAAAAATTTTGAAAAAATTCTAAAAAATCCTGTATTTGATATGAAAATTTTTAAGCCTAAATCCAGAATCCCCAAACGTTTGCTTTTAGATGTTTTTGAGCTTTTTCTTTATTTTTTTAAGTGAACATATTATTAGCCCAAATTAAAAAAATCTGAACAAATTCCCAAAAATCCTGTATTAGATATGAACATTTTTAAGCCTAAACCCAGAATGGTAAAACGTTTGCTTCTAGATTTTTTTGAGCTTTGCTTTCTTTTTTTTTAAGTGAGCATATTGTTAGCCCAAATGAAAAAATCGGCAAAAATTCTCAAAAATCCTGTATCAGATATGAACATTTTCAAGCCTAGAGCGAAAGTGGCATCGCATTAGCTTCTATTTATTTATTTATTTTTTATATAATTTTAAATCACTTTAAATAATTTAACAAAAAAAAAATATATAGAAGCTAATGCGATGCTACTTTCGCTCTACGCTTGAAAATTTTCATATCTGATACATGGTTTTTGAGAATTTTTTCAGATTTTTTAATTTGGGCTAACAATATATTCACTTAAAAAAGGAAAGAAAAAGCTCAAAAACATCTAGAGCAAATGTTTGGACATTCTGGATTTAGGGTTAAAAATTTTCATATCAAATACAGGATTTTTTAGAATTTTTTCAGAATTTTTAATTCCAGCTAAAAATATGTTCACTTTGAAAAATTGTAATTAATGCAAATTTGAAAAATAAAAAATAAAAAAAATGTTGAGTGATTTTTAGAGTTAGAACAATATTATAAAAAATTGCCAACCGAATTGAAGAGGTCCAGGGTCTGACGTAGGTCGAATCGGTATGGAATGCCCCATAAATATATTGTAACGACTATGGGAACGAATAACGAGCGTATTAGGTTTTGGGGCGGATATTATTGGTATAATCACGACTATGTATCTCGAGTATGAAGTGTCAAACGTCTCTCGTCTCTCACAGTCCGATCAAGACTCTTCTATATGACGATCGATCTTGCGTCGATCGTCCTTTCGTTCGCCTATTGTCAAATCTAACAAATCTCGTGTGTCTTATCTACTGTGTATCTACACAGTAGATACACAGTAGAAAGTAGAACCGAAGATTAATTTTTCATTTTAAAAATCCATTTTTTTATTTAATCATTTAACTTCCATTATTGTCGATAGTGTAACCATTTTTATAAAATTCAATGGGAAGTAATAAATATCTCTTTTTTTTTAATGAAAGATCGATCTTAAATGCAGTAGGCACAGCTATAAAACGGACGTCTCGCCCATCCAAACAAAAATATGAGATCACTCTACGTACATGAGAGCATATTCTGAAATATTTTAAGAAAAATCAAACATGACGTATTGGCTGAAAATAAATATTCTAGTCTATTTTTCATAGAAATGAACGTGTATTACATTCAAAAAAAGTCTACAAAATATTGTTTTCAAAGGTTCATTGAAAACTGTTACTTTTATGTTTTCAACGTTTTTTTGTATGACTAATAGTTTTTAAGATATAGAGGGTTTTTAAAAAGTTCAATTTTTCGATATCTCAAAAAAATACAATCCAAAAATTCCAAAAACCCCTTATAAATAGTCATGAATTGTGGTGAAATTGCAACTTTTTTGGAGAGAGTCGGGTTTTTGATCGTTCGATTTCACATGGAATACCTCATATATATTAGGATGCTTGACAAAAAGGACTTTTTTGCTTCCTCATAGAGGAAGCTATGTTTTCGTGAAAAAAAATAAATTTTATGATTTTAATGTTAGCGTACTAGAAATGTTCGAAAACGTCGAGAAATATGATTTTTAGCTGGCGTCCGGATGTGTGTGTGTGTGTATGCGCGCGTTTGTGCGTGTGTATGTGCGTGTGTGTGCGTGTGTGTGTGTGTGTGTGTGTGTGTGTGTGTGTGTGTGTGTGTGAGACTTGTCTCCTTTAGAATGACTATAACTCGGAAACCGCTTTAGATAGCGGGTTGAAATTTTGTACACTAGTAGAGTGGTCACGTATCTTCCTTCAGTATCATTTTCATGAAAATTGACACCTAATTCGAGATTTTACGCGATTTTGAAAATTTTCAAAAATGTCTGTGGTAGCTCTAGTTTCCGTAAATTTTTAGCTATCCTCCTAAAAATGCATATAAATACAATACTATGAATAAAGACCTTTGGTATTGAATTTGGTGGAAATCCACCGAAAGGATCAGATTATATGAAATTTTGATTTTTTTGAAAAATTATTAATAATAATGTAATTTGAGTTAACACGGAGGTACCGATCTTAAATTTGGCACGGGAATGAATCAACACCGTACAATGTTTCGTATTAATTTTGGCAAAAATTGATCTAACCGTTCAAATTTTATGAGGTTTTGAAAATTTAGAATTTTTTGAAAAATTTGTTTTCTTACGTCTAACACGAGTTTTTGAATGAAATATCACGCAAAGAGTAACATGAGTTATATTTATGTAATCAGCGGCGAAGGATACATTAAAAATTGCTTTAAAATCACGAAAACCGTAAATTTCGGATTATGATTTCCTATAATAAACTCGGGTGTAGATTTTGACGGTATTCATTTTATGAGATGTAGACGTTTTTTTATCTTACGAAAAAAGGTGCAAATTAGTTTGCACATGGTTTTTTATACTAAACTCAAAAATACAATTAAAAAGAGTTAAACATTGTATGTTAATTATAGCTTCCTCTATGAGGAAACCAAAATCGAAGAACGATATTCATCAGAGAGGAAGTTATGCGCAAAACCATAAACATGACGAAGTAATTGTGCAAATCACTTTGCACGCTTTTTTTTCCTCCCACGCTTTTAAAGTTCAGATTTCGATCTCAAATTGAACTTCGCAAAAGGTGGTTCTTAGCAAAAAAAATCTAAGAGGTGTCGCACTCGACGTTTGCCCGCTAAAAATTCGGCACCTTTTACATGTAATTGTCAACGAAGCCTTTTCGCGACAGGTTTTTTTAGATCGAATTATATACTTCTACGGGATGGGAGATTAACTTTTTGGCATTTTTTATAGTGAAGCCAAAATACATATTTTTAATTATTTTTCAAATGTGTATATAGGAACCCTTAAAAATGTCCAGTAGTGTGAATTTCTTGAAACATTTTTTTGTCCACCCTCCAAAAGTATAGATTTCAATTTCAAATTGAACTTCGCGAAAGACGGGCCCAAGCAAAAAAATCTTAAGCGGTGCCCTATTTAACGTTGGTATAAAAAAATTTGACAACTTCTTTATTTTTGGGTATAAACGAAGAATGCGGATTCTCTTAAAATTTTTTGCTTAGGGCTGCCGTTCGCGAAGTTCAATTTCAAGAGGGTGGAAAACATTTTTTTAAACAAATTCACCCATTCTGGACATTTTTAGAGTTGACTGTATACGAATTTGAAAATCAAAGTCTTTTGTGTTTAATACAAAAAATTACAAAAATACAGAAACTGCTTTCTCATAGAAGAAGGTTCGCGAATAAAGGAACATCATGAGGAAACGATATGACAATTTCAATTTCCAACTTTTGTAAGAAAGCGACACGCAAATTTCAATTCTCAACTTTTTTTTTTGTGTACAGACCTTACAGGAAAAGCGCAAAAAATGGGGAAACAGAGTGCAAAATGAATTTCCAATTTTTCCGTTTAATTGGTTGACGATAAAAAATTAACGGCGAAGCCGAAGCTGGGGGAATGGAGCAGTGATGCAGTACACGTCGAGTGGCGCATCGATGAAGCGGGTCCGAGGCGCGAAGCCGACCAGCCCGTTAAGTATCCATGTCAATGAAGTTCGAGACCCCTCGACGAAGATAATTATGCCGCGCGAGCGAGGCACACGAAAGACAGTGAAAAAAAAAAAAAAAATCAGTGGCGACGCGATGCAATTATGGTTATTAGGAGAGTGCAAAGGAGCATTCAGGGAACTCCCGCGTCGGCGAAATTAACGAATTGAATTTTCAAACTTTTTTTTTTCTCCGTCGGCGACATTGACAGCAAGAAGCATTGATGTACAATGTCGATTGAGACTGAGAGGGAACGCAATTTTTGTTGCTAAATGACTTGAAAAATGGACGAAGGTCAGAGCGGGGCAAAACGGACCTTTTTTTTTAAATCAATAGTTCGCTATAGATTAAAAAACGTGTCGCCCCAAGCGAAACATACAGATTGATTTTGGTCCACAACTTGAACAGGATGGCCACTAAATCGGACGAAAAAAATTCCCTGACATTTCTCTGACATTTTCAAAAATTTCGACGACAAACTATTCAGAATTGTGAAAAAAAGTAACACGGTAGGAACATTACATATATTTATTTTTATTTATTCTTTGGTATTTTTTTTTATTAAATTACATCCGTGGAAAGAATGAACAAGATAACATAAGAATTGCTTTGCTTCCTTCAACGCCGTAATTTTTTCATTGAGAAGAGCTTCTTCTTGTTTCGCATTTTTTACGAGTTCCTTAAGCTCGAGTGCCTGATCGAGTTGATCTATATTTACCGATTCAACGGTGTTTGGAATGCCCCATTATTAATAGTTATAATGCATTTGTAATCGTGATCGCGCTTTTTCAATTTATATTTTCTATTTACCTTGAAAAAAAAAAAAAAACAAACAAAAAAGCCCATAATTTATTTTTTCAGCAGCACGCAAAAAAAAATATGTTCGTTCACACACTATTTTTTCTCGATTTGATATTTCGAATTTTCCCTGACTAATATTTAATTCCCTGACAATTCCCTGACATTTCCCTGATTGCCCTCACACTTAAAAAATTACCTGACATATCCAGGTTTTCCAGGTTTTCCCTGACAGTGGCGACCCTGTTGAAAAATGAGGCACAAAGCGGTGGGTGGGGCAAAACGGAACAACGGGTGATGGAGCATGCTCGGAGCACGTCGGGCCCCGATGGGGTCGGAAGGCATCTACCCTTCTTTTTCTTCTTCTTCTTCTCAATTTGTATCGGAACCTATGAGCACCACTCAGGTGTCCGATACTGTCCACAGGTAAAGAACCGCGTCGGCCAATGCATTTTTATAGAATATTGTGTACGTGACTGGTGAGACCACTTGAGGCGTCTTCAATCGTACACCGTTAAACTTTACACTCGTTCATTCTTACGGAAATAAAGCGTACACCGCACAAAATGTTACATAAGTTCACAACTTCGTTCGAATTTACACCACAAATACCTTACACTTGCCCAATCCTCGGATCAAAAACTGTACACCGCCATTTCTTTACACCACAAAAAGTGTACGTATTCAATATGTTACACACTAGTAAGCTTACACCATTTCATTCTTACACTTGCCAAACCTTACAACTTTAAAACTTTACACATTCAATATACTTCACATGCACAAACTTACACACGCCCAACTTTACACCGACGGGGCGGAAAGACGACCTTCGAGACGGGCGTTGGATGAGCGCCGCTGTTATTCTGCAGGTAACATAAAGCACATGGCGGGCTACGATGTGATCACAACCAACAGTCGGTTCATCTTACCTGCAGAATAACAGTGGCGCTCATCCAATGCCCCTCCCGAAGGCCGTTTTTCCTCTCCGTCGGTGTAAGGTTGCACGCGTGTAAGCCTCCGCATGTGTAGTATATTGAATGTGTAAAGTTTTAAAGTTGTAAAGTTTGGCAAGTGTAAGAATGAAATGGTGTAAGCTTACTAATGTGTAACACATTGAATACGTACACTTTTTGTGGTGTAAAGAAATAGCGGTGTAGAGTTTTTGATCCGAGGATTGGGCAAGTGTAAGGCATTTGTGGTGTAAATTTGAACGAACTTGTGAACTTATGTAACATTTTGTGCGGTGTACGCTTTATTTCCGTACGAATGAACAAGTGTAAAGTTGAACGGTGTACGATTGAAGGCGCCTCGACCACTTTTAGTGAGTGTACAGTCTTCTTCTCTTTTTTTTTTATCAAGAGTTATTCGGTGACAGGATTAAGAACATCTGTCACAGATGGTGCTGTCTTCCAGGCGATCATTCGTAATGAACGAGATTTCATTAATTAGCCGAAACTAATTAATTAGTTAAGAAAAAGACCAGAGGGGACCTACAATTTTACGTAGAATCCGAACCACGATAAGTAGTGGTAAGCAGCCAAGGAAAAATCCCTGACAGCAACCGGGAATCGAACCGGGGCCTACTACTTCAGAGTCGCACGCCGATCGCCACTCGGCCACGACTCCCCAAGCCTCTACCCTAAAGAGGTTCGTCGATCTGCCAAGTTGTGCACTGCCGTCTGCCGCCGTAACATGCACTCCGTTGCGTATACGACGTTTTAGCGAGTTGCGTCGCGCCTACTTGAGTGAGCGAACCCCACCACTCAACAGCTATCCCTTGTACTAGCGATTCAAGGTCAATGACTCGAATCCTTCAACAGTGCTGACAGCCATGTGGCTAATAACGTTTGGTTTTCATGCTTTTTGTCAGAGCTGGGCAGTACTTAAAGTACATGAGTACTTATTCGAGAATTAAAGTAGCAAAGTACTTTTTTGGTACTTCACGTACTTTTATAAAGTACTAAGACCAAGGTATTTGCAGTATTTTTTCCCAAGCACGTTTCGATCAATGTTCCAATTTGGAATGTTAAATACAAACATTTTACGCATAGCTTTTCTCTATGAGAAAGTTTGTTGATCGATTTTGACTTCCTCCAAAAGGAAGCTATGCGCAAAATTGTAATATCTGAGAAAGTCATGAGAGATTTACTCTGCGCCTTTTTTCATAACATAAATATGTCTGTATCTCACAAAATTGAAATCGCCAAAATTTACTGAGAAATTTATTGTAGAAAATCGCAAACTCAAATTAGCAGATATCGTTGTCTTCGGGTAATTTGTCGTCTGTTCTGCACCGCTGATTACAGCACGACAACTAATTTTACTCTTAGCATGATATTTGATTCGGAAACTCGTGTCAACGTAAAAAACTAATTTTTTTTAAATAGAAAAGATTAGATCAATTTTCGCCAAATGTAATACCAAAAATTGTACGTTATTAGTTTATTCCCGTATGAAATTTAAGTTAATTTTGTACCTCCGTGTTTAATCGAATTAGACAATTTTCAAGAAAATGAAGATCTCATCACATTGAACGGCTTCGATTTGGACCAAAGTTAATGCGAAAGATCTGTGATCAAAATATTATATTCGTGTGCAGTTTTAGGACGATGGCTCAACATTTACGCAAGTTAGAGATACCATAGACAGTAAAAAAAAAAAATCAAAAACGCGTAAAATTTCTAGTACGGCCTCAAACGACGGGTATTATCAATACCCGGCGCATACGCACATCGCGCCGATTTTACTTAACGCACACTTCGCGTACTTAACGCACGCTTCCTGTACTTTGCGCGCGCGTCCCGTACTTTGCGCGCGCGTCCCGTACTTTGCGCACGTATCTCGTACTTTACGCACGCATCTCGTACTTCACGCACGCTGTAATGACTCGAGCGTTTACAGCCGTACTTTACGCACGCTGTAATGACTCGAGCGTTTACAGCTGTACTTTACGGACGCTGTAATGACTTAAGCGTTTACAGCCGTACTTTCACGCACGCTGTAATGACTCGAGCGTTTACAGTCGTACTGATGCGCTGTCTGACGTGTTTGTCAGATTACGCGTCAACAAAGTGACTGCGTATCCTCATTTCCATCCCGGCGCATTCGCGAGTTCAAAGACGAGAACAAACTGATAGTAGTAATATCAATGGAAATAATCGTGAAAGGGAAAAGTGTAATCGAGACGATACGACAGCGGAAATACGCGAAGCGGCAAGAAGTGTCGTCGAGAATTTATTGCCGGACAAATCGGAATGAATATAGAAACCGTGCTACAAACAGTACTCGCCACACTCGTACCACAGGGAGCACTCGCCCTCGAAAACGATCGTATAGACAGGTCTGATCTATAGACACTTGCCGGTAAAAGCGTGCCAAAATTGAAGTCAACATGGCGGCCAGTTCAGACCTGTTGTTTTATACACACGCAAGCGCAACACGCACTGGTTTCTTCACTCAACGATTATAACCGAATCTACTAAAACGTCGATTTATTATTCCATAAAATAAAAAAACAAGTAAAAGTAATTACCAAATTTGAAAGTTTCAAGGTAGGCCTAAGCCTACCTTGAAACTTTATATTTATATATTCATTTGGACATTGAATAGTGTTGCTTCTTTCTTAAAGAAAGAAGCAACACTATTCGATGTCCAAATGAATATATTATTCCTATTAATTATGTGGTATAAAACTTGGCCTGTTTCTTTTTAACAGCACTGCTGTTTTCATATTTTTGTTTATTCGCTGTGAATATCGTCGCATTCTCATTTGTAGTTAATATTTGATTGCATACGATTGCTACACGACACTCCCAGTTTTAACGTATTGTGCATGCGCGGACAGAGTTATAATCATAATTCGGCCTGAATTGATTGCCATATTGGCTTCATTTTCGCCACAACTGATTACGTGGGGACGATATAGGAGTGTCCAGTCTTACATACAGGTCTGGAAACGACGGTGGTGGGGGAAGGGTCGTTTAGCGTCCAGTTTTCGTAGCTTCAATTTTCGGTCGCATGGTGCACATCGGAAAGGGGATGTCGAGTGCAAAAGAGACAGCCATATGTCTCCGTTTTGCTCGCAGCGCATTTTATTTGATTTGTAGCCTGTTTTGCAGTGAGGTACCACACAGGATTTCGTCATTTTCAATACGATCAATTTGTCAATGAGAATTTTTTCAAATTTTTACACGAAACGTGAAGACAGAAACTGTACGGTTTAGGATAGTCTCGCAACATCCCCCGACCACAGCGCCGCAAGGTGGTAGCGATGAGAAAAACAAGTGTGGACACTAAGCAGCCCACTTTTGCCTATGAATTATGACCGTCGTTTCCAGACCTGTATGTAAGATCGTGGTCCAGACCTTTTTATAAAACCGTGCCCTCAACTCGTGCTGCGATGGTACTCCTGCGTATAAAGTTCGATTTACAGCACTTGCACACTGAGAGAAGGATCTAGTAAAAATTACCAATCATCTACGAAAAACTACCATAGCGAAAGTCTGAGATTATCCAAGAATTTTTACCATAATATCTAAGAAAAATTCTTATAAATTCGGTACTTCCTACCACAGATGGCGCCCCAACGCTCTACTACTATGTGCTTATGGTAAGCGCGGTTGGTGTGCGGCTTCGGTGATCCCCAGCGCCAAGCTGAATCGTTCGCGGTCAGTACTTGGATGGGTGACCGTCTAGCCTTGCACTAACTGGCGCATTGCAACCGTTGAGAGGGAGATCGAATTCTGAGGGTTGGTGTTCGTATTCGAAGCATCGAATACGAACATTAAGACTCAGTTGGAATGACCGGCTGTATCGACGCAGGTTTTCCGCAGTTTCCCTGCGCCCTCGTGCGAATGCGATACAGTAGGGGGGTAAAAAGCGGGTGCGGACGCGCGTCTACACCGTGAATTGCAGGAATAGCAAAAATTGAGGAAGTGCGGCTTGATGACCGAATAGATGTCAGAGCCATAAAAAAGAATATACACAGTGAGAGAAGGATCTAGTAAAAATTACTATATCACTTGGGAGATATTACCATATCACATAGTAGTAGAGCGTTAGGGCGCCACCTAAGGTAGGAAGTACCGGATTTATAAGAATTTTTCTTAGATATTATGGTAAAAATTCTTGGATAATCTCAGACTTTCTACCATAGGTGGCGCCCCGTACAGGAAATTTAGTTGGGCGACCGAGATAAACTATAGGGCCATTACAGGCATACCCATGGAATCCATAATAGGGAATACAAACTAGGACCCTACAGGACCCAATGTAGGAGTCCACAATAGAATGATAAGGGATAGTCAAGGAAACCATAGAAGGGCACCCATATTTCGCCTTACTGGGTCCTATAAAGGAAAACCAAGCTTCAATCGAACAATCTACAGTGAGGATTTCAACAGAGGCCCTATTTTGATTTGTTGGGGATTCCACAATAGAAATTGAAAATTATAAACTTAGTGATGGATACCTATTAAACATAATACATAAATCATTTGTTAAGAAAAATATTAACAATGCGATTATATATCAGAAATTGAATCAATTATTTTCACGAATTTTTTTGTATTTGTATTTATTTACGATGACTCTGCGAAAAATGCAGTTAATAATTTGTTTAAATGTATACGCATTATTGTGCATTTGTTATTTAATTCGTCAAGGGTTATCGATACTGGTAACTTTTTAATATTCGGTAATGCCAACTATCGAATTGTTAATTAACTATTGTTAATTAAATGTTACTGACCAAAGACACAATGTCAATAACAAAAAAAATTATTTTAAGCGTTCACGAATAAATTGTTCTATTCCAATTATTTTAATCGCATTCATATAAATGTATAAATGTATAAATAAAAAAAGAACTCTAATAAGATGTAAACAGCCGAATGAGCTAAGGCGCAGAGTAGCAACCACAGGGAACCCGGTTCGAAACCCATCTACAGCAAAATAATTTACAATACGTTTTTCGGCGATCTAAATTGACTACTATCTTCGCCAAGTAAAAATCTCTAATAAATAATGCGCAACATCCAAGAAAGACCTGCAAATAAATATTTTTCAATTTAATTTATGTACTAATTTAGTAGGGGCTTAATGGGGAAGCCTTCATGGGGCCTAACAAGGAAACTTATAAAGGCCCCATACTTCGAAGTGTGACAAGCCTAGTCGGTCATTGATTAGTTTCCCATTCTAGGCGCCGTAAAATGTCGGGGAAGTCTAGAAGGGCCCAGACAACACCCCTGACTAAATTTCTGCTCGGGGCGGTGGTGCCGTACTACTATGTGCTATAGTAATTTTTCTTAGATGATTGGTAATTTTTACTAGATCCTTCTCTAAGTGCAGGGGTCAATAAAAAACAAAAAAATGCTATGGTAATATCTCCCAAGTGATACAGTAATTTTTACTAGATACTTCTCTCAGTGTATCGCAACTTGCTATTTTGCAAAGAGTACATAAAAATTTCCACATTTAATGCCTGTAGCGTGGCGAAGGCGTGCGAGAAAATAACTAGCCTTAAAAAAGTATGTAAAAAAGTAACTAGTTAAATCTGCGCATGCGCAGGTATTTTTCTCGCACGCCTTATTGAAAAGCGCCACGCGTTACAGCGACGAAAAGTGGGACTTTTCGTGCACGTGTTTCAAAAACGTAATTTAACGTATTTTCATCGACCAGATAAAATTTGTATCTATCGTTATTTAACGGGCTTAAAAAGTAGTGTAACACCCCTTTTTTTTTCCTCCGAACTGAATTTAAGCTAAGACCATCGTTAATTGTCGGCAGCGAGGGAGTCGGTAGAGCAAAAAGCATTCCGGCTACATAATTCTCGGAACGCTAATTGACCAGACCGACCGACACCTCGTCTAAGCGGCTGAGAATAATGCTTCCTTGTGCCCAAAACGATTTTTTTTTTTCACCGTTCCCGATGAGTCTTCGGTCGTTGATTTTTTTTTTTTTTTATTCTATTTTCAGTAACATTTTTTCACTCATTCCGATTATTCTTGTAATTACGTAAGAAAATAATGTTACGCAAGATATTGTATCTTTGTCGAAACGAAATAAACATGTTACGTTTAAACACGGTGCGCCATTGAAAGGATAATCGGATCTTCCCTCTGAGCCATGGAAACTTCGGGATCGGCAGTATAGAAGCTTGCGGTCTTCTGTGAAGCTCAACGGAAAACAGAGTTTGCCCCTTGCCACCCTCTTTCGCCATTGTAAACTGTTATTCGAATGCAGGGAACAGTAAGGGCCTCACCGCACCGCCTGCATCGATAAAGTTGCTGATTGGCTCCAGTTTACTCGGGAGACAGGAGCCATCCAGTTTGTACGAGTAGACGCTTTATATTCGGTCCCGTGACAATAATAATGCAGCGATCAGCAAAGCAGAAGATAACGCTGGTATTGCGTCACTAGGCTGGAGGATAACTTTAGGCTGGTAATGAGCAGAAGGTGTAATTATTTAAAAGGCATAACGTTTTGGCTGTAATCGCCAAAAGAACTATTGATATTGTTGAAAAAACCAACGACTGTTTTAAATTGCCTGTTGACTTGCTTTATTTAGCTTTTAAGGTTGTCCTTACGAATAGTGTTCACTTCGCATAAGTTTCAGAGAAACGATAGGGAATTGCAAACACTTTTAGATGGGGAAAAAAATCAAGCATATTAAAGGCGCTGAAAAGATTAATTTTGCGTAATAATAATTCCAAAATGTAATAAAGAAATTGATGAAAAATAAAATTGTTCAACAAATCTCCCGGAAACCTAAAACCTTTTTTTTATGGTAATAATTCGTTCAGTTTTCTGAATACGTGTGTATTTTTTTTAGATTTTTAAATTCACTTTTCATTTTTATTTTTTGTTTATGGGAAAAATGTGTAAAAAGTCACAATGTGTAGAAATTTAAAGTGAATTCAAATATCTGAAAAAATTCATTCGTATTCAGAAATATGAACGAATCATTTTCATAAGAAAACAAAGTTAGTAGTTCATAAGAAAACAAACAAAATTTGTTTAACATTTTTATTTTTCATTAATTTGCTAATAACATTTTGAAATTATTATTATCGAAGATTAATATTTTCAGTGTTTTTAATATGCTTGATTTTTTTCAAATTTGTATACGATCGAGAAGTATTCGTAATTCCCTCTCATTTCTCTGAAACTTATAGAAAATGAACGCTATTCGAACACAGTAAAATTTCAAACATTTTTAATGTAATAGTTTATAGTGTCAAGAACATTCAGTTAAATTTTGATGTCAAAAGTTCAACGAACTACGAAAGTTAGAGACCATTATGTGGAGAGTGGCGGAGTGCTCGAGCAGCTGCGCGAAGTGCTGGAGTAACGTCGCAGCCGAACTTTGAACATGTTCTTCTGGAAACGTGATTTTCAAAATCGATGACCCTGATATCTCAAAAACGGCTCGACGAATTTTTATGAAAATTTTTACCGATTTACTTCTACAGATCCTTTAGATCTTGACGTTTACATATAACAAAAATACAAAATAATTTTTAAAAATGATTCAAATTGTAAAAAAAATAGGTAAAAATTGACTCGTTTCAAATGGCCGCCATTTTGCCAATTAAAAAAAAATCGCCCTTGTCAAGGACCGCTTTATGTATAATTTGTAAAAAAAAAAAGAAACAATTTAAAAAATTTGTTTGACATAAAATGACATGTCAAAATCAGGGCAAAGGAACTTTCGAAAAAAAAATGTTACACTAACCCACGAAAAAACATGATTAATAACAATAAAATTGAATGAAAAAATTCCCAAATGTTCTTTAATATATCTTTATTCGACCCTAAAAAAATTGAACCGATAAAGTATATATTTACCGAGAAAGAAAATCACGAAATATGCGTACGTTTTTACCCATTTACTGTGACGTAAGCCCTTAACCGAGGTTCTTCGGTTTCGTCTTGGAACATACTACATAAGGTAAAGGTACCAATGGTCGGACGGTTAAGAGCATCCCCAGTAGCCGGTAGTTATTAATTGGCCAAGAATACATTTTTGTGAACATAACTGAGATCAACGTCAAGCTGATAGTTTGTAGTTTCCAAAATACATCGAGTGATTATAAAAAGATACATATTTTATTTATTTTTTATTACGGAAGAAAGTAACAAGAGAGTCCAAATGTACCAGTTTTCGGACGCGGTTTTTCGGCACGTCCCTATGTTCGGACACTGTATGTCCCGATCTTTCGGACAATCACGGTTTTCGAGAATTCTGATGTACGAACGCGACTAGATCATATTGACTAAAAGAATTTCTTTGCTATTTATTAATTAAATCAGTGAAAAAAAATTATATTTACGCTAAAGGATAGCGAAGATGAGCTACGTAGAAAACTAGCCAGCCTACCTCTTCGAACTGCCCGAGTATTGGGTCGCATATTTAGTAACGCTTGTACCAATTTCCGGACACTATATCGTCGGTCTTTTAACAAAATGCAACGATAAAAATAATTTAGGCTCAAACCTTGCATAACTTCTTTTCTGCGAATAATATAATGGTATGCAGATACCATCACAGGTGTCAAATTGTACTCGTAATAGTTAAATTCGTAATAAATCAAATCTGCATCGTAGTGTCCGACGATTGGGACGTGTAATTATCGTCTCGATCAGCAGGCCGAAGCATTGTTAAAAATTTCATCCCGACCGCGTGTCGCCTGCTTCGCCGTAATTTCTGTAAGCGCACGCCGTTCGAAGCTTAGATCGTGCGATATACGTGGAGTAAACAGATCATCGGAATGATGTGTAGCGGCGGCATCGACTCAGCTTAATCGTATTCGACAATCGTATCTCCCCAAATTTCCGTGTTCAAACACACTGGAAGGCCGTCGGAGGTGTCCGCACGGAGGCGACTGGTCGTTTATCGATTGGTCAAATATGCTGAATTAATTGACCGGAAGGTCAGGCCCGCTTCACGGTCGATCGAAGGTTTCTCACCGATAAACCCGCGGGCAAGCTGGATGGAAAATTGTAATAAACGAGAAAGCCTAATGTTGATAACTTTACACTTTTTTTTCGTAACATGGAAGAATGTCTGGGCCTCATAAAATTGGAACCATCAAAATTTAGCTCTACATCTATTGTAGAAAATCGCTAACTGAAATTTACGGATTTCGCCGTTTAGAGACAATTTTTAATCTCTTTTGCACCACTGATTACCAAAAAATTGCAACTCATTTTACTCTTAGCGTGATATTTGATACAGAAACTCGTGCTAGGTAAAAAAACAAACAAAAAAAAATAGAATAAAAAATTTCCAAATTTCATAAAAATTAAACGATTAATAAATTTTTCCCAAAGTGAAGAGAAAACATTATGCGGTAGTAATCCATCAATCATCCAAATTCGAGCTCCATTCCTCCATTTTTACTCGACTTACAGCGTTTTTAGTAATTTTTCAAAAAAATAAAAATACGATAAAATCTAACGCCTTGGGTAGATCTTGATCAAATTCAATACTTTCATAAAAATATTATATTTGTTTGCAGTTTTCGGAAGATAGCTAAAAATGTACGGAAATTAGGAATACTAAAGAAATGTATTTAAAAAAAAATTATCAAAATCGCCTATAATCTCCGATTGGTCCCCAAACTTCATAAAATTGCACTGAATTCAAAGACGCGATCATTCTCCTAGTGTACCAAATTCCAACTCACTAACAAATTACAACCGGATTTTTTTTTTTTAAGAAAATAAAATTGCACGGAATTCAAAGACGCGATCATTTAGTCCAGACGCCAGACGTGGTTCTGTATGCAATCCGAGGTCGCCGACATAATTTTGTTGGATTCGATAGATTTTGACCTCCCGATCACGAATATATAAGGTGTTTTGCGGAAATCCCGGTCGTTTAATTGTTAATCGCAATTGTTTATTAACAAAATTCGTTATTGTTTTTTTCGCTTCGGATATTTTTTTTCGTATAATTTGGTTGATTTTGAGTCGAAAATGTTCAATGCAATATTACTCTATACCCTATAGATTCGGAGCAATAAATTATTGAAAGTTGCAAATAGGCCAAAACTGCTCTACTTAATAAATTTGTAGCGCCGAAAATATAGGTCGTAGACGAAAATTGTAAAGGACTTTTATTCGCCAAATGAACCGAGGAATATGGAAAAAAAAATATGCGACATTGTGCGGGACCGAATATTATGATTTTCAATCAATCGCGCAACCGCAGTTTTTTCGGTTATTTCGTATGCTCGGCTATTCCTTCACATCCCCGAAAAAAACTGCGGTTGCGCGACTAATTGAGAATCATAATATTCGGTCCCGCACAATGTCGCATATTTTTTTTTTTTCCATATTGCTCGGTTCATTTGGCTAATAGAAGTCCTTTACAATTTTCGTCTATGACCTATATATTCGGCGCTACAAATTTGTTAAGTAGAGCAGTTTTGGCCTATTTACAATTTTCAACAATTTATTACTCCAAATCTATAGGTATAGGAGTAAAGTTTCATACAACCTTTTCGACTCAAAACCGACCAAAGTATACGAAAAAAAAAAAATCCAAAATGAAAAAAAAAAACAATAACTTATTTTGTTAATAAACAATTGGGATTAACAATTAAACGACCGGGTTTTCCGGAAAACACCTTATATATTCGTGATCGGGAGGTCAAAATCTATTGAATCCAACAAAGTTGTTTCGGCGACCTTGGATTGCATACAGAACCACTTCTGGCGTCTGGACTAATTCTCCTAGTGTACCAAATTCCAAATCACTAACAAATTACAAACGGAATTTTTTTCTTTCACTAAAACATCTTCCTCTATGATGAATAAAAAAGAAAAAAAAAAAAAAAAAAAAACTATCAAAGGTACGAGACACAGAAGATTACGTGTGCCTTCTTTCGTGTCAACACTATTGCGCAACAAGGCGATAGTCAAACCGTCCCGAATAAATGAATACGAATCTTATATTTATCACGTTGATAAATAAATATGAATAAATGAATCTCTGTCGTAATAACACTAAAGTCATTCAGCCTATCTCGCCGCGGATAAATGTCCCTCTCGGAGAAGATGCCTTCGAACAAAACAATGGAGTCATTATATTAAAGTCAAACGATTGCAACAGGGCGGGTAGGTTTTTTCGTTTTTTACCTGTGGGACGTTCGCGTTGATCTGTCTATTGAGAGCATCCCTCTCTTTCTCGACCTCCTGCAGCCTGGACTCGGATTCCTGCAGTCTTTCCTGACTCTCGCGCAACGAGTCGACGAGTTTGTCGCGCTCGTCGAGCATCGACACCATCAGCTGCTCGAAGTTCGCGTCCTCGCCCGAGAACTGCGAACTGCGCTGGCTAATACTATCCTCGGCGATAGTCGGCATCACGTCGCACATCATATTCCACATTTTTGTCGTCGCGTCGTCGCGGCTCTCACGCGATCTCTTACTTTCCGATCACCCGACTCACCGCTTTACACAAAAATTATACGTGAATTTTATATTTAAAAGAAAAAAATGATTATCCGAGCAACGAAAAACGCCGATACCGTCGGAATTATTTCGATCTCTTCAGCTTTGGATCCCGCCGGATTGAATAAAATCATGAGGACATTCCTTATCGAAGAATCGTTCGATGGTTATTTATTTTTCTTCTCTCTCCTTCGAGCATCAATTCGTTACGGATTCTCGTCTACTCGTGTCGGAATGCATTTAAGAAGATTAAAAAAGCTTTTTCTCTTTCTTTTGCGGAGCCTGAAGATTCTTGCGGCAAAAGAATTGAAGATTTCTTACATTTTCGGACTCGACGATAGGCAAGCGAATCCGATCTGTTTTCCCATGTTTCGCCCGAACGATATTTTTGATACGAGAAAAACAAAATTCTCTTCCCTCGGCTTTGTTTCCCCGCGAAAGCCCGAGCCGGCACTTTTTCTTCCTCAAGAATCTTTCTTCTTCCCCTTCGCCTGCGAGTCTCTCGCAGTTCGAAGTCCCACGCTAACTGATCGTACGAGAATCTATCATCGTCTCTCTCACGCCTCGTCGGAGTAGGCGATTCTTCGCTCGTCTCTAAACTCCCTGCGCTTCGGCTTTGGCGCTTCGCCGTGACGTACTTCCATTTCTCAGTCTTTGTTTTGTTTTTAAAATTTATAACCGACACAAAGCGGACGCCAAGAAGCTTCGTCGCGAGACTCGGACTATTCCGTTCGAGTCGGTTGCGTCGCTAACGTTTCTGAGCGTCCGGTCGTCTTCGAAGGCGCGGAAGATAGCGCAGAGCCATTACTAGCGGCTCGATTAAAACTTACAAAAAAAAAAGAAACTTAAACACGTCTCGCCTCGCTCTCTTCGGCAAGACACCGAGAAGAAAATAAAGTGAAAACGCAGATTTAGACAAAAAGTAAAGTTTCCTTCTTTCGTTTGTTTCTCGGTGTGAAAAATTCGATGCGAGGAGATTGGATTTTTCGTCTCGAAGCCGCGAGTCGCGCGAAGCGTCGACGTTTCGATTCTATCGTGAAAAATCTTCGCGACTGACGAGATCTTATCGGTGGAAAATCGGTGACTGCGAGAATTTCGACGAGAGATGAAATCTTGGATGCGAAATCGATGCGTTAGCGAGTCGTGCGGCGGGATGAAAATTATCGCCGAGTATCGAGCCGGTTCCTCCTCGATTCTCTTTTTTCTCCCTTTTCCTTTCCTCTCACGACGATCGGAGAATTGTCATCGCGTGTGTGTCGCACTCCTCGTGTGTCTCGCGGGCCGGAAATACTTTCGATCGTATTTGTGGCGAGCTGTCAGAGTTGTCGCCGAAGCAGACGCGATGCCGCCGATCATTTGTCATCGATCATCTTTGCGCCTCCTTTAAGTTTCATTCGGTATGTACAATTTTTCTCTTCGCTCGGTTGATAAAAAAAGAAAAAAAAATCCGTCGAGTCCTGTCGGTGAGAGACAATCGGTGATCGTTGCGGTCGTGCTGCGCTTACGGGGTGGATTTTGATATTTCGTTCGCACGCTCGGTGCCTCCGCGATGAAAATCAAGGTGCGTGGGAAAAAAAAAAAAAAAAAAAGAGGCGACGAGAGGCGACGAGGGGCGCCTCGGGACGACACTTTACATTCGGGATTGACCACGCGAACTGTCACACACACTCGTACACATTATATCAAGCCCGCCGAATCCTTCGAATCACCGGTTTGACACGATTCGTCTCTCGGGTCGTCCCTTGGATCGTTCGACGGGACGATGATCGGCGCTCTTTGTCGCTGACCGCGCACCGGACGAGGAGAGACCTGCCAACTTAACCGATTCGCGACACACCTACGACGGCACCATTTACTCTCTACCGCCCAATCTCTCCTAAGCTACTCCTCCGTTTTCCCGATAACGGCGGCCATCTTGCGTCCCACGATCGGCCCGACTCGGCTATCATCGAACGAGACCCGATTCGTCCCCGGGCGAACCGATGATTCCTGTCGCGTTCCTCGGAGAGCCACGAAATTCCACGAATAAAGTAGAGATGCGAGCGGTAAATGTGACCGGTAATTTTACCGTATTTTTTACCGTAAAAATACGGTACGGTGATCGCGTTGAACATATTGGTAATAAAATCATATGATCTCATGGTGATCTAAAATGTCACAAACACATGGTGAAATTTCAAAAAATTTTACCGTAATGTTGCAAAAAAAAATGTTTTATTCGTCATTTCACAAGTGTGGAGGTGAAATGTATAATTTTTCAACCGGTAATGTCGTATTTAAATATGTAGATTTTATACGCTTCGATGGTAAATTTACAAAAAAATTCTTATGACCGGTAATTTCACATCTAGGTGGACAAGTTTTGCCAGTTTTTACGGTAAATTACGAGAAATTTTTGTGACCGTATTTTCACAACGCAAGATATTGGGAAAAAAAAACTTACGTCATAATACCGTAAAAATACGGTATTTTTTACGGTAATTTTACAAAATATTAAAATACCGGTATTTTCACATCTCTAGAATAAACCTACCTTGGATTTGGGCGCGTTCTCAATTAACGAGCGGAACGCGATTTTCGCGGGTAAACGCGATCGCTATTCGTACGGTCTTTTTTTTTTTTTTTTTTCTGTACGGTACGCGAAGCTTGCGAAATTCGCTGTTCCATTCGGTCTGTAATTCCGAGGCTTCGTTTTTACGAGACCTGAGACGACTGCCGGCAATGTGACGGGTTATTTTACCGTATCTGCTGTGTGAAAAAGTAAATGTAAGAGTTGGGATTTTTACTGACAAGTAGAGACGCGCCATGACGGTCATTTTTTTATAAGCGTCAATTGACCAAACAATGACCGTCAATTGACCGTCTTTTTGGTATCCAGAAAAAAGTTTCGTTGTGCCATGACCGTCATTTTTGTATGGGGTCACAAATATGGTAAAAACAGCGAAAAACATCTGTCCAGATGGGACTTGAACGTCATTTTTTTTTTTTTATCACAAATTTGGTCAACTTTTTAGCACTCTAGGTTGGTTTCGAACGAATTTTTCTTCCTCCTTGACTTCGTGATCACATGCGTATTTTCATTTCTCATCAATTGATTCATGAACGAACTAATATTGTAAAATGAATAAAAAATTTAATTTTTTTTTTCTGTTTAACGAGATTGGTACGAGAAGAATGGTACTTTGTTAATTTTGAAATTGAGATCGCGGAGGTTTTGGGAGTTAATGTCGCTGTTGTCGCAGTGTCGTCATTTTTGGAGTGGTCAATTGACGGTCACTTGACTGTTAATTGACCAAAGAAGTGACCGGTCACGAATTCGACGCCCGTCTCTACCGATAAGTCGATGGTTGATTTACTATAAGCGTATCGGCACATCCGAAGCAGGCTTTAATAAAATGTAATTATAGCTGTGTCGACAAGTACATAAGATAACAATCGAGAGTTTTTCCGTTGTATCGAACGACGATCGATAATCGAATGAAGAGCGGGATGCGCCGAGTTCATTGATTCAAATTTAAATGATACAAACGGCGTTTATCAGAGGAATCGTTTCTCGAGAAAATACGACCGAATGATTGTTTTTTTTTTTACACGGTACGAAGTATCGCTTATGGAGAACGAAATACTTCGAAGTAACACGAAGTTATTGTTTTTGTAATGAGCGTTAGTAATAAAGATGCGGCAATTGCAGCGCAAGCGATGTCATTCGAAAAATACCTATTTGATCAACTCGATTTATCTATCGACGAGAAGAAAAAAGCTTCGCGAATAAGAAGAGGGGGGCGTGGGGGGGGGGGGGGAAGACTTTCGCCGAGACTGTCGTTGTAGGGCGAGAGGAGCCTCGCACAAGGTTCACAGACCTGGAAGCTCGGAGACTGCGCGACACTAGCGCCCGCGGATGCTGATGATCAATACTATCGCACTTAGCGCCTCTGCTCGACTGTGTTATGCTGTACATGCAAGAATACGAGTGAATCCGGTCCAGACTCGGACGACAAGGAAATCCCGCAAAAACAAAAATCATCATGAGTAAAGCCTCGCATACTTGCATACCCGAAACGACAGGCAAGTTAACTATACGAAAAATTAATATAACACTTATCATACAATACACGAAAGTGAAATTTAACTACTCGAATCATAATGAGAACAATAATAATAATAATAATAATAATAATAATAAAAATACGAAACGAAGTACGAGGTTCTCGACGTCCACTGAAATGAGTTACTTGCTCTGTGAGCGTTTTGTACGGAATTCGAGAGGTTTTCTTTTTTTTTTTTTTTTTTTTGCATATATTGAAGTGTACCGTAAAGATGATATTGAAAAAAAAAAACATGTTATTTTAGTTCTGAAGGATCTTCACGGCGAGGAGTCGATCGAGGATTTGTCCGAATCGGTCGACGAGCTTCGCGAGAAGTTGGCGAATATGAAGAGAATGATGGAGGAGCGAAAGGGAAGCACTCTGGGCGATCTGAGCACTGCGAGAAAACGCAAAGAAACGTCTGACATAATAGACGGTAATTTTTTATCGTGGATTTTTATCTCGGCGTTGATTATCGTTCTCGGTGTCAGTTTCTATGCCTTTTATAACCTTTATCGAGCGGTGCTCAAGAAATTTCCGTCTCATCATACCGAATTGTAATTTGTTTGTTTTTTTTGTTTTTTTTTTTAATATCTCACCTAAACGAAATGCAAAAATTGCACTATATATATATATATACACACACACCATCGACGAAATTATTCGTATGATACGTTATTCGTATTATATACGTATGACAGGATATTGATGAAGTAGAATGATAAATGATTTAAAAAAAAAAAAAACTCCCAGATAAAAATAAGATACGATAAACTTTTGTCGTGCTCATGATAACGAATTTATTATTTTTATTCCAATGTAATTATATATATATATATATATATATATATATATATATATATATATATATATATATATATATATATATATTGTCTTATATTATATGCCGAATATTTAATATACGCTAAACGGTGGACCGTACAGTATTCGAGTACTGCATAAATTACGAATAACAGATCGCGTGCCAACTCGGACCTGCCTTATGACAATCGTAGCACGGTGGTCTCGAAATAGCTTTGCAATATCATTTTTTTTTTACATCGATGACTTTTTTTTTTTTTTTTTCGGAAACATGAGGAAACGATGATTTTTTTGGTGAATTTGTAACGGTGCCGAAACTATGTAAAACACGAATGAAATACACGAAAAAAAAAAAAAAAAACAAAAACATAATGTACAACCGTGACGGTTCGAAAAGTATCTCATAATCGTTGTAAATTGTACTTGAGGATCATAAAGTGCAAAAAGTCTTCCTGAAAATACATTAAATCGTTTGAATCGGACAGAGCGGTGTTATGCGATATTATCGACGGCGTTCTAACGAATCTTCTTTACCGACCGAAAGTCCCTACCTTCCCAATGTTGCCGACGGCATTGTACTGAGGTGTTTCCTTTATCGCTAGTTTTATCCTCTCGGTTAGCGGACTTTCATTCCAACGGCTGCTACGTTACCGACCGAGCATAAAATTACAACATTAAAAAGAAATAAAACTGTATAAATAAATAATTTTAATTTTCCTGCAAATACACCGTGTGTCAGCAAATGTCAGCAATCGTTTGCCAAACAGATAAATAAAAAATAAAATAAACTCCTTACCGACCGAGCATAAAATTACAACATTAAGAAAAAATAAAACTGTATAAATAAATCATTTTTATTTTCCTGCAAATACACCGTGTTTCAGCAAATGTCAGCAATCGTTTGCCAAACAGTTTGTTTGCCAAAAAATAAAATAAACTCCTTACCGACCGAGCATAAAATTACAACATTAAGAAGAAATAAAACTGTATAAATAAATCATTTTAATTTTCCTGCAAATACAGCGTGTGTCAGCAAATGCCAGCAATCGTTTGCCAAACAGATAAATAAAAAAATAAAATAAACTCCTTACCGACCGAGCATAACATTACAACATTAAGAAGAAATAAAACTGTATAAATAAATCATTTTAATTTTCCTGCAAATACACCGTGTGTCAGCAAATGTCAGCAATCGTTTGCCAAATAGTTTGTTTGCCGAAAAATAAAATAAACTCCTTACCGACCGAGAATAAAATTACAACATTAAGAAGAAATAAAACTGTATAAATAAATAATTTTAATTTTCCTGCAAATACACCGTGAGTCAGCAAACATGAGCAATCCCTTGCCAAACTGATAAATTTACAAAAAAAAAAAATTAGACCATATCTACTACGGTGGTTCTTAAATTGAACATTTTTGAATTTTCTGGAGGGCACCCCGCATCGTCGTGAGGTACAAGATAAAAATGCGATGTGCGAAGGATCTCCGAAAATAATGCATTTACAAAGGTCGCTATCGGCCATTTAAAAAATTTTAAACTTCGGCAAATCTAAGCTTGAAGCCAAAATGAATGGACCATGAATATTTTATTTATTTATTTACTGAAATAATTACTGAAAAGAAAACTTATTTCATGAGACCTATGCAAAGTTTTTTTTTATTATCATCTATTTGTACATGTAATTTACATAAATAAATGCTAGTAAAAAAAAACTTTACATAGCACTCATATAAAGTACCTTTTCTTTCAGCAATACCTTCAGTAGATAAATAAATATATAAAAAATTTTATACATAACATACATAACATTTTATATATATTGAAACGTTTCGATATTTCGGGCCAGCCGAAATATCGAACTCACGATTTTTTAGATCGTCTTCTTCCAAATTGAAGGAAAGAGTTCGTGTACTGGACCGGCTGGATAATGTGTGGGGGAAAGGATTGTGGAATTCTTCAGTCTTGCAATCCGGAGATCGTAAGATCGACCCGACGTTCAAGACCGAATACTATCCTTGCTCACTGGATAGGAGTCTCGAAAAATGGGTGCTTCTCTCCCTCATTCTTTTCTCCGAGCGGAGGGGTCGAATGAAGAGAGGTCCACGTCTGGCTAACACACTCTCCATCAAGGAGGATTGACTCGCAACGAGACGATAGCGTGTCAAACGAGACGCCTCCCCACCGAAGAAGCATCCTAACTCTCCCTTCGCAATAAAGCGAGAGCTAGTGCTTAGAGGAATGTTTCTGAATTAATTCAGAAGCATTTATCAAAATAAAATTGCGCTGTCTCTGCAACCGCACAGCGACTTTGGAATGGTTCAATACCGGGAGATTTGGTAGGAATGGTAGAGAACCTAGAGGACGGGATCTGTCGCGCCTTTACCGGAGACGAGGCACTGTTTCGCTTGCGAGAAACTCGTGTCCAGTCGCCCTCTAGCGGCCAGTTGCGGAAATCTCCCGGGGCGTGGGGGACGTCCCGTTACTATATATATATATGAATATATATATATATATATATATATATATATATATATATATATATATATAAAATGGTCATTGTCCATTCACTTCAGATAAGAAAACTTTTGCAGAGTTCAAATCTTGCTAAGAATGAGAAAAAACTTAAATGACAAGCGGTAGCACAGCGTTAGGGGTCTAGGCTAATATGCATAATGTCCCGTTCGAGCCCAACTTAAGGTTGTTAGGTTTTTCTTTCTCCGAAATGCGTAATATAGCATCCGAATGTATTCTAAATCGATATAATTCATGACGATAATTCAAGTAAACTTTTTTACCAATATTACCAAACCTTTATTTCCGTACATACTAACCACCGTAAAAAGAAATTTGAGTGACTGGTGGGTTATTCCGTCGTCACCACCGTGTCGACACCACCATTGAGAAATGAATATCGTGTAACGGTAGTTTTTGTAGTGGTTTCGACACAATACTTAGTAAACTTTTTGCACAAAACCACCGTGAAAACATGGTGATTTTCGCAGTGGTCGGGTTTGCTAGGGTAACCTTTATGCAACTCTGGTTTGATGGACTCGAGCGATTCCCAATGCAACTACACTGAGAGAAAAAGAAATGGTTGGATTAAGCAAATGCACAGTGACATACGTTCACAGGTGTATTTTGTTGGAACAAAAAATGTTTCTTTCAATCGACAAATTTTTAATAAATCGACAGCAAATAATCTTTTAAGAAGACAATGGTTTATTTGTACCAAACAAATAACAGCTTTGAACGTATGTCACGGCGACTTTTGGTTAATCCAACCATTTTTTTTTCTCAGTGTACACATAATAGTACATTACGATACTGGTTGTTTTCTGACGAGTGTGAGTTTGCAGCACGAGCCGAAGGCGAGTGTTGCAATCACACGAGTTAAGAAAACGTTTTTCGCATGAGTATCGTACGAAATTTTATTTCACGAGGTGCGAAAGGGGAGTTTTGCGCGGGCGAAGCGTGCGTAAAACTGCACTTTACGCACCGAGTGAAATAAAGTAAATAAGACTATACAACGATGTTTGCAAGGGTTGTAGGGAAAAAGGACGTTAAAATAAAGGTTATACGCTAGTCTAAAGCAAGTCAAAATTTTGAGCATTGTGCATTAGTTTATCGGAGTCCGCTGACGGTCATCTCAGTTTCGTTAGGGTTAATAAAATTTCGGACGTTTAAGGAGATGTGATTTTTGTACAGGAGCAAAGATTTGCTACATTAAATTTATTGAAGATAATTTTTATGTTACACCCTTAAACATAAGTTAATATACAGAATCGTAATAGTAGAGGGATTAGGAGGGTTTTGACCGAAGTTGCGGTCCGCAGAGACTCGAGGAACTTTTACTGCCAGTAGTAGATTATACGGCAATCTCGCGTCTGCCCTTTCGTCGTCCGAACATTGTTTTAAACTCTCCTTACCGCGCTACTTATAAATATACACATACATCTTGTGAGAATAACATTAATGATTTTTGTTTGTTGGTTTGTTGTTTTTCGTCCGGATTTAACTATTAGACTTTGCGAGTGTTTCATTTGTCACATTTCTCTTGCTCCTCTACGTCAATGTTTTAGTTTTCTTTGCTTTTATCTGGTTATCGTAATATTCTTCGATTTTTTTTTTTTTTTTTTTTTTAAATCGTGGGTCATAACGACCAGTCGTCAATACATAGTTTAATTACTTATTATTATATCGTAGAACTGGAGAATCGTCGATCGAGTGCCTCGAAGTTAGCTGAAATTTTTTTTTTTTTTAGATAACAAAAACAGAAATGTTTAACACATTTTTTGTGAAGACTATTTTACGATGAGGTGATCGGCGATAGTTTAGTTTTTCATTTTTTTTTTTTTTCCTATTAAACTTACTCTGAAGTTTTGATGGCGTTTAAACCACAGGTGAGATTAGCGTCGAGAATTTCCGCCGTGTCGGCCGGCCGGGCTGTTATGGTGACCGAATTGTCGTACTTGCCGCTTGACACTAGCCTCACAGTCGTCATCTCGCAACCAATGATTTTCGAATCGGACGCTAAAATTATCAAATTAAGAAAATTAAAAATAAAAAGAAATTATCTAATTATAAAAAAAAAAAAAACCACCCTGAAAATCTTACTCCGCTTGGAGTTAACACCGCATATCGTGTCGAGAGTTTCCAGTTGTGAGGTGTCCAGACCATCCGTTCCACCGATCTGCACTTCGTCCTGGGAGCCGCGTTTGTCGCACTATTTTCGTAATTGACAATACAACATTAACTTCAAAATTAAATAATCGAGAATTTCATGGTTCCGTAATTTAAAAAAAAAAAAAACGGAGACGTTACCTGATGAATGGTTCCGGTCTCCGTTTCCGGAAATGCACCACCGCGAACTCTTTTGCTACCAACGTCGAGTGCGATGGTGCGCACCACGGCCGGGTAAATTGCCATGAAGGTGCAATTAACGCGCCGCCCGTAGTTCCTGAGCGTGAACGGCTCCGTGTCACTGCTCGCAACAACGTTGCAAGCTGAAACAAACACGGTTACGGAGTTCGTGACGCTACTTCCGACACAACGCGTCTTACTGTCGCAGCTACCATTTACCACATTCACCGTCTACTTGCTGTATGACATTAATTAATATTGTTGTTCTAGGAATAACTTCGAATTCACGGATTAATTAAAGCCATTTAATTAATTACATTCATTTAACCCCTCGAAGCGGCAAGAAAAATTTCATTGTTTGTGCCCCAAACGCGGAAAAAAAAGTATTTCGATTTTGATGAAACATGCTACCCAGGGGTTTTTTTACTCGCTGATTACGAATTTGAAGTTAAAATTGAGAAATTCAAAGTGGCGGTCCAAAAAACGAAAATTTATTTGATTCGCATAAAAATTGGTAGTAGGGGGTTTTCGAGGTCGCTGATTACAAATCTACCCTCAAAAATCAGAAATTCAAAATGGCGGATCCAATATGGCGGACCAAAAAACAAATATTTATTTGATTCGCACAAAAAATGGTAGTAGGGGGTTTTCGAGATCGCTGATTACAAATTAGCCCTCAAAAATCAGAAATTAAAAATGGTGGATCCAATATGGCGAACCAAAATGCCAAAATTTACTTGATTCGCATGAAAATTGGTATTGGACGGTTTTCGAGGTTACTGTTTACAAATTTGCACTCGGAACACCAAAATTCAAAATGGCGGAACAAAATATAAAAATTCACTTGATTCGCATAAAAATGGTATTAGGGGGTTTTCGAGCTCGCTGATTACGAATCTGCCCTCAAAAATCAGAAATAAAAAATGGCAAAGCCAATATGGCGGACCGAAATGCAAAAATTTACTTGATTGGCATACAAATTGATATTAGAGGGCTTTCGAGGTCGATTGTTACGGATCTGTATTATAAATTAAAAAATTCTAATTGTTGGATAAAATATGGCGGACAAAAATGCAAGACTGATTACATTTGGTTGAGCAATATGGGCGATAGGTAACTATAAAACATTCGACTTTCCGAATGAGAACAGCTGAAGAAACAACACGCAAATCACTTGAAAACATTAGCCAATTTTTGTTGTTAGTGGATTATAATTTGTCACCCTAGATAATAATGAAACGACCCAATCATATTACGTTTTGCATTTGCGCGCGCGAGATTGGATCCACCGCTTTCAATTTCTACATTTTGAGAGCAGGTTCGTAATCAGCGATCTGAAAACCCCTGAAATACCAATTTTTATGCGAAACAAGTAAATTTTTGTATCTTGGTCCGCCATATTGGATCCGCCATGTCGAGTTTTTGAATTTTGAGGGCAGATTCGTAATCAGCGACCTCGAAAACCCCGTAATACCAATTTTTATGCGAATCAAGCAAATTTTTGTATTTTGGCCCGCCATATTGAATCCGCCATTTTGAATTTCTAAATTTTGAGGGCAGATTCGTAATCAGCGACCTGGAAAACCCCCTAATACCAGTTTTTGTGGGATTCAAATAACTTTTGTATTTTGGCCCGCCATATTGGATCCGCCATTTTGAATTTCCAAATTTTGAGGGCAGATTCGTAATCGGCGATCTCGAAAACCCTCGAGTACCAAATTTTGCATGACGTCATACGGCGTCAATGCCGCTTCGGACACGTAAAAAATTTGACGCCATATGGCGTCAATGCCGTTTAAGGGGTTAATTAATTAATGTTTTATTGATCGTTGTTGTACACAACCTTGAAGCGATTTTTGGGCACTGAAATCAGCAATATTGATATGATATTGATTGATTGACTCATCAGTTAGCGTACTTAATGTGGTACCTGAGACGTTTATTGCACAAGTAAAAAATAATTTCATAAAATAGGAATACGAAGTTTCCTACTTTACACAACATACAAACTTGTCCTTATATTTCTCATGTTATTAACACTTTTAGTTTGTACTTTTGTTTGTCACACTGGAAGCCCGGTTGGTGCAATCGGGAAATTAACAAATAAAAAATTGTGGACGTTTGTGGACATTAAGTTGTTGTAAAAAGTACAAACTTTTTTTTTTTTTTACTGTGTGCTTTGCAAATTTAACGCCGAATATGGGATAAACTTTTTTTTTTCTATATATTTTATTCCGTTTACCAATTTGTAAATAAATTTTATGAAACTCACGATGAAGATTTTTCCTGAACCTTATCGATACCGTGAAGCCCTTGCCGATCGTTGGTACTCGATACTGCACGAGGGCGACGTTCTGCGAGCTCGAGTAAATTTTGTGATTCTGCGAGCCGCAGAATTCGCTGAATCTCTGGTCCAGAGGCAGGGGATGATCGGCACCCGATGGGAAATACTGACCGTTCAATTCCCATCCGTTGACGACCTGTCAATGAAAATAAAGATTAAACGAAAAGGAAAATTATTGAAAAAAGTGAAAATTAATTACCGACAATATTTTTTCGCAATTGAAAAATCTATCCAGGATATATCGTAGTGGATTAAAGAATGTGCGACGAAAGGAGAAACAAGCTTTTTTGGCATGAAAATATTAAAAAAAAAAAAAATAAAAAATAAAAAAAAACACTGTGCGCAAGAAATAAAATGCAACTCGATACAAACGCAACTTCTTCTCCGCTCACAATAATACGAAGTCGTGGAAAACTTTTTCATTCCATCTCCCTTTTCTGCTTCCCCTCGGTAAAAGTCGAAGACGTACCGAAGAAATAGTAGTACAAACACGATGGGAATACGATCGCCAAAGAAAAATATTCCGCGCATGCGCGGCGTTCATAAATAATGAAAACACTCGGAAGTTGTGTGGACCATTGAGCGCGGTGACTCTCGACGAGAAAGTTATTAATCTATAAGTTCGTACGAGTCATGGTAAGAGGGGAAAATTGTAAAGGAGGTTGGAAATATACTTTTGCGGTGTACTATATATAAACTTACAACGACGAGGTCTTTGCCACCGCATGGAACATCAATACGAGGAAAAGACACTTCGACGATCTCGTCGGGCTCCGTGAAGACGTATATACCGCAAACTGTTTCCGTGCTATCGATCGCTTCGTAGACGTAACGACCCGCTTGGGAAGTCATGAAGACACAGTCTGCGAACAGTTTCTCAGAGATTTTTTTTTTTTTTTTTTACCACTTTTTTCGCCCCCACTTTAGCATTTTTAGTTATGTAAATGATAGTAGTAAAGTTCGAGATAAATAAGAGAAAATTGCAAGCACTTCTCGATGGTATAAAAATCTTTAAAAAAAAATAATGCATATTAAAGGTACTGAAAAGATTAATTTGACATAGTAATAACATGAAAATGCTATTAACAAATTAATCAAAACATTAATTGTTTAATTTTATGAAAAAGCGATATAATAATTTCAATTTTTTTTCAATCAGTTTTGACTTTTGTGTTTTTTCACACATTTTTTCCATATAAAAAAAAAACAAAGCTAATTGAAAAATTTGAAAAAATTCATATGTATTCAGAAAAATAAACAAATTATATTCGTAACGACCCGCTTGGGAAGTCATGAAGACACAATCTGCGAACAGTTTCTCAGAGATTTTTTTTTTTTAACCACTTTTTTCGCCCCCGCTTTAGCATTTTTAATTATGTAAATGATAATTTAGTTATTAAGGTAGCTGTGTCGCTTCGCGATCGTTTCGCTTAAGTTCGGGATAAATAAGAGAAAATTGCAAGTACTTCTCGATGGTATAAAAAATCTGAAAAAAAAAATCATGCATATTAAAGGTACTGAAAAGATTAATTTTACATAATAATATTATCAAAATGCTATTAACAAATTAATCAAAATATTAATTGTTTAATTTTATGAAAAAGCGATATAATAATTTCAATTTTTTTTTCAATTAGTTTTGACTTTTGTGTTTTTTCACACATTTTTTCCATATAAAAAAAAAAAAACAAAGCTAATTGAAAAATTTGAAAAAATTCATATGTATTCAGAAAAATAAACAAATTATTTTCATAAAAGAAAAGTTTCGTTGCCGGATAATTTGTTAAATAATAAATTTTTTGATTAATTTTTCAATAATATTTTACAATAATTATTTATGCAAAATTAATAATTTCAGTACCTCTAGTAAGCATCCATTTTTTTTTCAGATTTTTGTACCATCGAAAAGTATATGCAATTTTCTCTCATCTTTCTCGAACTTATGCGAAACGAGCCGGACGCGACATAGCTACTTGTCTCCACTTTCCTCGGCCGATAAAACTAAGAATCATAATAATAATAATAATAATAATAATAATAATAATAATAATAAAATATGCAAATACAAAAAACTGAAAAAATTCGTAAAGCTAACTGTACAAAGTGGAGTTGTTTTTAGGTTTTTTAGATAAAAATTCTTATCGTTATTACGACTGCAGGACAACCCGAAGGATATTTTGTTTCCCCTCGGAGAAGAGTCTTTAGTTGGTGAGGGGTTTGACGTGATATTTTTTTCTCGCGTGACCCACATCCGCCTACGACGAGAGACGGTGTAACAATAAAAATTTAACCGACGCGAGTGGGCACTCGGGGGGAAAAGTGCATCGGGAATAAATTGATCGACGGAGATGTTTGAACAGATATTTTCAGAGAGGTTTTAAAAAAAACCTCGGACGGGAAGGACGTTTTCCGGTTATAATGCATTTCCGCTTCCGATCGGTCGGCGGCTGTTCGGACGAGAGATGAAATCTCTTTTAACCGCGAACGTGCGAGCGAACTTCGGCAAACAAGCCGACGAGAGGGTCGTCGTACGTGATTATATAGTGACACGTAGAGGAAAACTTTTCTAGCGATCTTTCATTTGCCCGTGCGGAAGGTTCTCTTTCGCAGCTGTCGATCCTGAAAAAGCCATTAGTCTCAAACGTCGCAACATGCCTCTCCGCATTTTGTTTTACTACGTATTAATATTCACAGATACACGGATGCGACGACAAACTTGCGAACAAATATTGCAAGGTGCATGAGAGGAGATTAAAAACCGAACGTATCATTCTGCGTGTCGTACGTAAAGTCGACTAAAATAAATAAAGAGACATTTGAAAAAAAAAAAAAAATTATATTAATAAAAATAATAGATATATTAAAAAATTAATAATATAGTGTGTAACGATAAGAGAGCTACGACAGTTCGACGATCGATCGAAGAGTAAAAATATGAACGACCGAAAAAAAAAAAGAAGAACCGCTCGTTAAAAATTTACTGCGTTAAATTTATTTTTAAGACAATTAAATATAACGATGCTGACCTGTGATGGATGTCGCTGGTATAGTCTCGCGAATAATTCCCTTCAGTCCGTAGAGTCCCAGATCCGAATTTCTATCTAGTTCTCTGGCGATCTGGAATACGAGAAAAAAAAAAGCGCGCAAAGTGATTTGCACAATTACTTCCTCATGTTTATGGTCTTGCGCATAACTTCCTCTCTGACGAATTTCGTTCTTCGACTTTGACTTCCTCATAGAGGAAGCTATAATTAACATACAATGTTTAACTCTTTTTAATTGTATTTTTGAGTTCAGTACAAAAAAAAACCATGTGCAAACTAATTTGCACCTCTTTTTCGTAAGATAAAAAAATGTCTACATCTCATAAAATGAAAACCGTCAGAATCTACACCCGAGTTTATTATAGGAAATCATAAACCGAAATTTGCGGTTTTCGTGATTTTAAAGCAATTTTTAATGTATCCTTCGCTGCTGATTACATAAATATAACTCACGTTACTCTTTGCGTGATATTTCATTCAAAAACTCGTGTTAGACGTAAAAAAAAAAGAAATTTTTCAAAAAATTCTAAATTTTCAAAACTTCATAAAATTTAAACGGTTAGATCGATTTTTGCCAAAATTAATACGAAACATTGTACGGTGTTGATCCATTTCCGTGCCAAATTTAAGATCGGTACCTCCACGTTAACTCAAATTACATCATTATTAATAATTAGAAAAAAAAAATCAAAATTTCATATAATCTGATCCCTTCGGTGGATTACCACCAAATTCAATACCAAAGGTCTTTATTCATAGTATTGTATTTATATGCATTTTTATCACGATAGCTAAAAATTTACGGAAACTAGAGCTACCACAGACATTTTTGAACATTTTCAAAATCGCGTAAAATCTCGAATTAGGTGTCAATCTTCATGAAAATGATACTGAAGGAAGATACGTGACCACTCTACTAGTGTACAAAATTTCAACCCGCTATCGAAAGCGGTTTCCGAGTTATAGTCATTCTAAAGGAGACAAGTCTGTCACATGCGTGACAGACTTGCGTGTGTGCGTGTGTGTGTACACACGCACACACGCACACGCGCACGCGCGCACACACACACACACACACACACACACACACACACACACACACACACACACACACGCGCGCGCGCGCGCGCGCGCGCACGCACACGCACACGCACACGCACACGCACACGCACACGCACACGCACACGCACACGCACACGCACACGCACACGCACACGCACACGCACACGCACACGCACACGCACACGCACACGCACACGCACACGCACACGCACACGCACACGCACACGCACACGCACACGCACACGCACACGCACACGCACACGCACACGCACACGCACACGCACACGCACACGCACACGCACACGCACACGCACACGCACACGCACACGCACACGCACACGCACACGCACACGCACACGCACACGCACACGCACACGCACACGCACACGCACACGCACACGCACACGCACACGCACACGCACACGCACACGCACACGCACACGCACACGCACACGCACACGCACACGCACACGCACACACGCACACACACACATCCGGACGCCAGCTAAAAATCACATTTCTCGACGTTTTCGAACATTTCTAGTACGCTGACATTAAAATCACAAAATTTATTTTTTTCACGAAAACATAGCTTCCTCTATGAGGAAGCAAAATCAATCAACTTTATTTGATATGCTAATTCAAATTGAGGGCCATTAATTTTTTTTTTTTTTTTTTGGTGAAAAAAAAAATTCTATTTGGCCACGGTTTTATTGGATTAAGAAGAAACTAGGTTGCCAAAGTCTCATCTCACCGGAGGCACAAGTTGGAAACATGGTCCAAGCCCTTCTGGCAAAATTTTAGCTCATTTTTTTAAAGAATAGATACATTTAGGCTAATGCACGGTACGAACACAGGTACCCTCAATATCCATTACAGAGCGCGTGTATCGCCGCAGGTGGTTTAGCGCCAAGTAGTAACGGTCGGTGCCGTGTCAGACGGAGAGCCGAATCTTGGTTCCGATTTTCCAAGCTACCTTTAAGATTTATATATTATGCCTAAATTCTTTATAGTGGACATCTCAATTTGCCTGATAATTTATGTCACCATATCGAGCGATGAAAGCCTGGTGGCGGTTTTACCGCCGCAAAAAAATACCCTGACTTTTCCCTGACTAAACATTTAACGACTTGTATTTTAGAAAATAAATGATGCAAATGAAAATGCCTAATTATTGTATTAATGTTTAATGCTATGTATGTTTTTTTTTCAAAATGTTCCCAATTTTTTTTGAAGGCTCCCTTTTATGTACTACTTATTTATTTATGGAAGGTTCGGCGACAATTTACTTTTTCCCTGACTTCGCCAGGCTTTTCCGGTTTTAAAATCAGAAGGGCTCTTATTGCACGCTTATGCACAGAATACACGCCCTTATGATTTTGGTCATGTGGAATATATGAAAATCTTCGATGCGCATTTATTTAAATTCAGATAATAATAATATCAATAATCCAAAGGATTTTCTTTATAAATTAAACAAATTTATAGTTTTTAATCTCTTCGAGATAATTCGTCGCATAACTTATTAAAACAGTATTTAATATTATTGAGCCTTAGCAGCCGGACAAACGGCACAAAAGCGACGCAGTTGGCGCAATATTTGCGACAATTTGCGACATGCGCGGCACATGTCGCAAATATTGCGCCAACTGCGTCGTTTTTGTGCCACTTCTCCGGCTGGGTTAATGGCTCGATTTTAATGTAAAACGATGGTAAGCAATCTGATCAGAGGTCACCCACGTGATACTCCTGCAATGTCAGTCTCGAGCTCGTTAGGGTCCTCCAACAGGTATAATGAGTCAACTTTGAGAGTTCCACAGCTAATTGCAGCGCATGCATCGCGATCAACGAGCAGCAGACGTGCTTGAACTTTGCCTCGCTGTTTTACATGACGATTCCCTCTTCCTTGCTTCAAAGCTTCACCGCTTTCGTTTAAACCCCATCGTATCAGAAAATTATATATATATATATGTAATTTATACTTAATAATAAAGTACAAGACCCCTAATATTTCCGGTACACAGTAAAAAAAAAAAAAAAAAAATGTGTACTTTTTACAACAAATTATTGTCCAGAAACGTCCACAATTTTTTTATTTGTTAATTTTCTAGTTTTACAAACAAAAGTACAAACTAAAATTCTCAATAATACAAGAAATGAAAGGACATGTTCGTATATTAAAATAAGTGACAAACAAGTTTGTCACTTATTTAACAAAATAATCTTTACGAAATTTCGCAATTTCGATTTTACGAAATTATTTTTATACTGTGTACAACGTCACTTCCCGTCGAAAAATTAGATCTTCAAACTTGAAATGACGTATTTTCGGTAAATCTCCTAAAATCTATATTTCCGGTTGTAAATTCGATAGTCGATAGCGAGAGATCGCGAAACGCCCGAGTCACACCGATCTTCCACTGTATTGTATAGTATATATTAAAAAAAAAAAAAAACATATGTGCATTCTCACTTGTTCGCATGAAAAAAAAAAAAAAAAATGAATTTAACAATTTTTAAATTATCTGCAAACTATTTATTTTTGCAATCGACAGTGCCGCTTGAAATACAATTAGACGAATCGTGCCGAGTATAATATTTGTCTTTTTTTTTTATCGAAATAAACCGAAATGTTTCTTCGAAGTTAACGACTCGTCGTTAAGTTCGATTGGCAGTGAAATTGGCAAAAAAAAGAGAAGAAGAAGAAGAAAGGTCGTACCAAGTCGGAAGATTGCACCGAGTGTGCGATTATCGACAGAGTGATACAATGGGAATAAGTGCGCGCGAGGGGGGTCTCGGGTGGGGGGGGGGGGGGGGGTTGAAGGATGAAACAGGGAGAAGGAATTTATTGAACAGCGGAAATTACAACGCAATCGATGAGACGTCGGGTAGCAATACGGGAATGGAGAGAGAGAGTATACCTGACGAATCGGTGAAAATTGAAAATAGTCATCAGCCTCCCCGTTCATTAATTCCCAGTGTGTGGATGGATGGAATCGATAGAATTCATCGAGACTTTTTTTTTTTTTTTTTTTTCTGTTCATACAGTTTCCCACTCGATAGGTTTGCATTGACGTGCTAAAATATTATTCTGCGCCATTGAAGAGATTAAAAGAGAAAAAAAAAAAAAAAACGCTCCGATATCGCACACTCCGGTGGCGCAGGTGATCAATTCGTTAATGGTTTTTCATTGAAGCGCTTCTGTGATCGATCGAAAAAAAAGATAAAATCATCCTTAAGCCCATTATCGATCAGTCCGGACGATAAAATTGGGATAATAAAGAAAAAAAGATTTTAAGATATTTATTACATTTGTTTAACACGAAGAGGTGTGGATTTTTAGTTCGATCGTTGAATTCAATCTTAAGGGGGGGGGGGGAGGAATCATTGCGATTTCGGTAGGACGATGAATTTTCATGTCGATGGGGAAAAAAATGTATTATATTGATCAAACATTTTTTCATGAATTATCCACTGTCCTTTTGCGACGGTTTTTTTGGTCTGCTTATCAAACTCCGTCATAACTGATTACATGCGTTACACGGTACATTTCGTGCTTCTAGGATGTACTTTAAGCCAATCGTCAGATCATTAAATTTTGCGAGCGCAATTTTTTTTATATTAATTTTTAAAATGTTTATATTAATTAAAAAAAAGCGCATCCTACAGAGGCGAAATGTGCCATGTAACGCATGTAATCAGTTATGACGGGGTTTCGTAAGCAGCCAAGAAAATCGTCGCAAAAGGACAGTGGATAATTCGTGAAAAAAAAAAAATGTACGATTAATATAATACTTTTTTTTTCCCATAGACATAAAAATGCATCGTCCTCCCGAAATCGTAATGATATTTATTACATTTATTTAACATGACGAGACATGGATTTTTAGTTCGATCGTTGAATTCAATCTTAAGGGAAATAATCATTTCGACCGGAATAAAAAAAATTCCGGTCGCAAAATTTAACGATCTGACGATTGGTTTAAAGCACATCCTGGAAACGCGAAGCGTACCGTGTAACACAAATAATCAGTTATGACGGGGTTTCATAAGCAGACAAAAAAATCGTCGCAAAAGGACAGTCGATTAGCACCGAGCGATAATTGGCGTGACGTTATTACATACGTCGATTGAGGATGCCGAGTCTGCGTCCCGGAAAGCGTGCATGTGTTGCGTATCTTTTACATTAATCGGAGTGATGTAAAACAAATGTGCAATGACGTAAATACAATGCACTGTAAATGGATCTTCGTATAAAGCTCCGTGGGTGGATTTTCCGAGTTCTTCAATGTGCTATCCGCACGTTGAAAAACTCGGAACATTGAACATTGAATGTGCACATACATTGAACATTGAATGTGCACATACACTTAAAAAAAAAAATCATACAGTTTAAAAAAGGCTAATTGTACTATAATTTTCGCTAAAGGTGTAAATATCGACGTTAAATTTGCGGCAATATTTTTATAAAAATGAATAAATGGTCGGGTCGTGAGTGGAACAATTTCCGTGCCAAAGCGTACATAAGTACCATAAACACTGAAAATCATCGGAGCATAAAGTGTCAAAGGGAGCTACGATCATTTGCGCTCGAATTCGAATCGTGAATTGACTAATTGTATTATTATGCAGATACAGTGGTCGCGCTATCGACGTGTGGCATAATACGTGGTGGTTAGTATGGGACTTCAACCGAGATCTCAACCAAATTTTCCGAGAACAGGAAACAGTTTGCATAGTTACGAATTACGTGCAGAACATTACTAATTTTATCGTCATGGGTTCATTTAAATGTACTCGATCGAACCACATGCGGTTCGAGCAATTACATTTAAATCAGACGAAAATTCGATTCACTGAGAAATATGCACACAAATTTTCTGATTATAAATAGTTCGATGATTGCACAAGCGACAGCGATCACTGGCGATTGACAATGAAAAATCCGACAACGAAATATCATCACTATTCAAGCTTTGATCATCATTTTTGGATGTTTGAATATTCTGTATGCGATTACATGAAGATCTCAAAACAAAAAAAAACAATTTCACAAAAAGCTTCCTCTATGAAAGAGGAAAAATGTTTTCCAAATGTTATAATAATTTCTATGAAAGAGATATTATTCGGACTGAAAAATATGCACACAAATTTTCCGATTATAAATAGTTCGATTAAAAAAAAAATCCGACAACGAAATATCACCATTATTCAAGCTTTGATCATCATTTTTGGATGTTTGAATATACTGTATGCGATCACATGAAAATCTCAAAACAAAAAAACAATTTCACAAAAAGCTTCCCCTATGAAAAAGGAAAAATGTTTTCCAAAAGTTATAACAATTTCTATGAAAGAGGTATGATTTGGACTGAGAAATATGCACACAAATTTTCTGCTTATAAATAGTTCGATGATTGCAACAAGCGACAGCGATCGCTGGCGATTAAAAAAAAAAAATCCGACAACGAAATATCACCATTATTCAAGCTTTGATCATCATTTTTGGATGTTTGAATAGTCTGTATGCGATTACATGAAAATCTCAAAACAAAAAAACAATTTCACAAAAAGTTTCCTCTATGGAAAAGGAAAAATGTTTTCCAAAAGTTATAACAATTTCTATGAAAAAGGAAAAATGTTTTCCAAAAGTTATAACAATTTCTATGAAAAAGGAAAAATGTTTTCCAAATGTTATAACAATTTCTATGAAAAAGGAAAAATGTTTTCCAAACGTTATAACAATTTCTATGAAAGAGGAAAAATGTTCTCCAAAAGTCATAACAATTTCTATGAAAAAGGAAAAATGTTTTCCAAAAGTTATAACAATTTCTATGAAAAAGGAAAAATGTTTTCCAAAAGTTATAACAATTTCTATGAAAGAGGAAAAATGTTTTCCAAAAGTTATAACAATTTCTATGAAAGAGGAAAAATGGTTTCCAAAAGTTATAACAATTTCTATGAAAAAGGAAAAATGTTTTCCAAAAGTTATAACAATTTCTATGTAAAAGGAAAAATGTTTTCCAAAAGTTATAACAATTTCTATGAAAGAGGAAAAACGTTTTCCAAAAGTTATAACCATTTCTATGAAAGAGGAAAAATGTTTTCCAAAAGTCATAAGAATTTCTATGAAAAATGAAAAATGTTTTCCAAAAGTTATAACGATTTCTATGAAAGAGGAAAATTCTTTTCCAAAAGTTATAACAATTTCTATGAAAAAGGAAAATGTTTTCCAAAAGTTATAACAATTTCTATGAAAGAGGAAAAATGTTTTTCAAAAGTTATAACAATTTTTATGAAAGAGGAAAAATGTTTTCCAAAAGTCATAAAAATTTCTATGAAAGAGGAAAAATGTTTTCCAAAAGTTATAACAATTTCTATGAAAAAGGAAAAATGTTTTCCAAAAGTTATAACAATTTCTATGTAAGAGGAAAAATGTTTTCCAAAAGTCATAACAATTTCTATGAAAGAGGAAAAATGTTTTCCAAAAGTCATAACAATTTCTATGTAAAAGGAAAAATGTTTTCCAAAAGTTATAACAATTTCTATGAAAGAGGAAAAATTTTTTCCAAAAGTTATAACAATTTCTATGTAAAAGGAAAAATGTTTTCCAAAAGTTATAACATTTTCTATGAAAGAGGAAAAATGTTTTTCAAAAGTTATAACAATTTTTATGAAAGAGAAAAAATGTTTTCCAAAAGTCATAACAATTTCTATGAAAGAGGAAAAAATGTTTTCCAAAAGTTATAACAATTTCTATGAAAAAGGAAAAATGTTTTCCAAAAGTCATAACAATTTCTATGAAAAAGGAAAAATGTTTTGCAAAAGTTATAACAATTTCTATGAAAGAGGAAAAATCTTTTGCAAAAGTCATAACAATTTCTATGAAAAAGGAAAAATGTTTTCCAAAAGTCATAACAATTTCTATGAAAGAGGAAAAATGTTTTCCAAAAGTAATAACAATTTCTATGAAAGAGGAAAAATGTTTTGCAAAAGTAAAAACAATTTCTATGAAAGAGGAAAAATGTTTTGCAAAAGTCATAACAATTTCAATGAAAGCGGTATTATTCAGACGAACGACGTTTTCTCTCCGTATTGTTTCGACGATAGTCACCGCGATGTACGTAAAATAATGGAGTGTCCTTTGCGTCCGGTGGACAATGTCAAGGATCAAGTTACCTCGGGGTTGAGGGGTGAAACGAAGTTATCTAACTGAACATGCAGGACATTACAGAGACCGCTGCGTGTATACGGACGTTGTACACCGGTGTACATACACGAGCCCAGTTACGTTCAGCGGTCCCGGTGTTTTCGCTCGAAAGCTGAACAATGACAATCTGTATTTATCGTGACACGAACAAGCGAAACGGCAAAGTCGCGTGGCCTCCAGTAGATAAGGATGCAACCGCTCAGACGGCAAGGGCCAATCGTCCCTAATTGTCCGCGATCGTACGAACGTCGCGGCGACCGTCAAGAACAGGCCGAGAAAAAGAAAAGCTCGAGAGGTAAAAAATAAATTAAAAGTATCTTCGTAATGGATTGAATCTCCGTTCGACGAGACCTTCTTATATCTTGTGTCTGTAGTAACTTCACGAATCGACTTTGATATAAGATTCCGAATAGAGAGACTCGGAGTTGGAGAATACGTTCCACGAGTTTTCTTGTGAAATATGCTAAAAGATTTTCTCTCAATGCATTTTACGAAATATTGCAAGACGATTTGAATGAGCAGATTTATTTTTCAACAGAACGATTGAATTTTGTTGAGGGAAATAATTTTTGTACGAGGGAGGATAAAATGTTAATAAGTTGATTCAGTGGATTACGACTCTATTAGTCAGACTCACCGAAAGATTACGACTCAATTGAAGTCGAGGAACCGAAGAAACAAATTTGATCTATAATATAAGGTTCAAGTGCATTGAGTTGTTTTTTTTTTTTAATTTACTAGAATTTCTTAAAAATGCCACCAATAAAAAACTAGAAAATATTTAAAAGTTCATCAAATTATTACGGAATGGAACCGTTGTCAAAAATATAGTCATTGGGGAAGTAAAATCTCTAAAATAAAGGTTCTATGATAGTGTTCTTACTATCGAGCGCCAAATATTTATGTCACAAAATTATTGGACTATTGATATAATTATTCTAATATTCTCCACGAACAAAAAGACCTTATAATTTCACTATAAAGCGAAAAAGGAATACAATTTTTTTTTTATAAAAAAAAATGTTAACCCAATCTTCAAAAAAAAAAAATATATATATATATAATAGCGACACGAGCAGTGAAATCTTACCTGTTGCTGAAAGGGTATCTCGTTGCTGGGTATGATACTGGCGTGGACCATGAGTGTCGCGAATGCTCCAATGATCGCGGCAGCCGCGATAATTTTTCCCAAAACTCTCAACATTTTCGTGTTTTTTTTTCCTTCCTTTCTTTTTAATGAACTTTTTAGATCGTCAAAAGTTTGTTCTCGAAAAGGAGCAAGTTTTTCGCGTTTTTTTTTTTGTTTATTTTAATTTACCTTAACGTTATTTAACTTTCTCTTTTTGCTGTTGTTGTCGTTTGTTTTTGTGTGTTTGTTGTTGTTGTTTTTAATGCAGAATTAATTTTTTATTTAAAGAACTAGCCAATCGGTGGCGGGTCGAATCGAGAGCCGAAGAGGACGGGAAGCTCTGTGGCGTCGCGATGCCCGACGTTCCTCTTATAGCAGCGACCAAAGCGGATCCTCACGGGGGGTTAGTTTCGTCGTCGTCGTCGTCGTCGTCGTCGGGCGCGCGGCTTGTCCACCCCGCGACGCGCATCCCCGAAAGCTTTACCGCACCCCCCGTTATCGCACGCTGCCCCCACCCTTTGCCAACTTCGCAAACTCTCACGAGGCCACTTTCAGTTCCCTACCCGCCGACAAAACAGACTATCGAGACGAAAAATTTCTGTTTTTTTTTTGTCCAATATAAATTTAATTTAATTAAAAACAAAAAAAAAACAAAAAATTGATACATACAAATTTTTTTTTTCAGCGACAAATTTCACGAGAGTTTCCACTGCTTCACCTCGATCGTTCTTTGGTTCATGATTCTTGCGCCTCGACGTTGCACATCCCTCAATTCAGACAATGTTTGCTCCCTTTATCGACGCGTTAAATTTTAATGGTTTTTTTTTTTTTTTTTTTATTTTTTTTTATCGATTTACTCGCAGCAAGAATGTGCCGAACAATGAGTTACTTTGTCTCATTTTTCTTCGTCGTCGGAGAGTTAAAGTTTATGCTTTCGGGTGTGTCTTCGTGGGAGGGGATTTAAATAGTTTCGGGTAATTTATCGGCACGTCGCTTACGCATACCGGTTTAATGATTTCTCAAACGATTTACTCGTCGGTGACGACGATTTTTGTACTTTTCTTCATGTCGCGTATATTTTTTTTTTCCCTTTTTATCCGCATTTCGAGGGCTTCCCTTATTGTTTGCTTGTTTTACGCTTGTAATTATTCCGCACTCTCGTTACCTTCTGAAATTAGATGAAAACATAAATTCATGTATCGCAACAATTGATGGTATAATTTTTGCGATTAAACTCTTTGGTTTTTTGATCAAAGTCGCAAGCGGTCGCGTTTTCAACGTCCCCTCGGGAGAGTTATTCAAAAAATTCAATCGCTGATGCACAACCGGGTTGTCGACCACAAACCGCGACAGCACGGTGTGACGGTAACTCCGGTTGACGTTTGGATGGACGCAGATTAGAGAAATTGAAGGTTGATGCATTTCACTGCAGGATAATAATAATAATAATAATAATAATAATAATAATAATAATAATAATAATAATAATAATAATAATAATAATAATAATAATAATAATAATAATAATGGTAATGATAATAATAATAATAATAATAACGGTCTAAAAAGAATATTGTTATTCGGCTGATCGGCATCTGCAGATCTATTACAGTATCACAAATTACGTTTGTCAAGCTTGCTCGTCAATGATTCTTCTTCTTGTTCAGACCAAAATTCAATTCCATTATCTTCTTTCATGACCAGGATCAATATTTTTTGTTTCGTTTATTTATGTACCTCCGGTGACATTTGCATTTCGTAATTGGATTGCGTATTCAGTGATTTTCCACGGGAAAATTTAAGTGTTTGGGCTGCGTGTTATTTCGCGATTGCGAACAGTGTGGATACGCGTGATTAGACTACTCTTCGTTATCAGATTTTTGTGACGACGCAGCAACCGCTTGCAACGTTGAACCTGCGTCGTTCATTCGGTTGAGGATATCTCGAAATTGTTGTTGGGGGGGGGGGGGGGAATGATGAAAAGAAATGAAATCGATTGATACCAAATTCGCGTAACTCGGATCAACTTCGGATGATATAGAGATGAGCTCCTGCGTAGTTGCGCAGCGCATGGATGTATGTGCTATACATGATTCCAACAACCCCCGGCGTCTCGGTCGAGGATCGGATTTAGATAAAATTCGATTAACCGCAGTACAGTCACACACCCGCCCACGTACGGTCGGTCCTTGCACACCCAATTGGGAAGAGGTCGGACAGACGCCGAACTATACACGGGTTCGGGGGAAATAAAGATTTTCGTCGACAGTGACCGAACGGCGATAGGTTAAAGTGACGCGAGTTCTTGAAGAAGAAGAAGAAGAAGATGATGACGAGGAGGTGAAGAAGAAGAAGAAGAAGATGATGACGATGAGGTGAAGAAGAAGAAGAAGCGAAAGAAGAGACAAACGAGAAAGTGGAGAGAGAGGAGAGAGAGAGGAGAGAGAGAGGAGAGAGAGAGGAGAGAGAGAGGAGAGAGAGAGGAGAGAGAGAGGGGAGAGAGAGAGGAGAGAGAGAGGAGAGAGAGAGAAGAGAGAGAGAGAGGAGGGAGAGAGAGGAGAGAGAGAGAGAGAGGAGAGAGAGAGGAGAGAGAGAGGAGAGAGAGAGGAGAGAGAGGAGAGAGAGAGGAGAGAGAGAGAGGAGAGAGAGAGGAGAGAGAGAGAGAGGAGAGGGAGAGGAGAGAGAGAGGAGAGAGAGAGGAGAGAGAGAGGAGAGAGAGAGGAGAGAGAGAGACGAGAGAGAGAGGAGAGAGAGAGGAGAGAGAGAGGAGAAAGAGAGGAGAGAGAAGAGGGAGAGAGGAGAGAGAGAGGAGAGAGAGAGGAGAGAGAGAGGAGAGAGAGAGAGAGAGGAGAGAGGGAGGAGAGAGACAGGAGAGAGATAGGAGAGAGAGAGGAGAGAGAGAGGAGAGAGAGAGGAGAGAGATAGGAGAGAGATAGGAGAGAGAGAGGAGAGAGAGAGGAGAGAGAGAGGAGAGAGAGAGAGGAGAGAGAGGGAGGAGAGGAAGGGAGGAGAGGGAGGAGAAGAAAAAGGAGAAAGAGGAGAGGGGAAAGAGTAAGAGGAGAACAGGAAAGAAGAGACAGGAGAGGAACGAGAGAAAGAAGTTGATAAAGTAAGAAGAATGTAGGATAATTTCGAAGGGACTAACATTGAAGTTGATTGGACGAAAACGGAAATTCCATTGACACCCTCGAGCAATATTGAAGGATTACGATTGATGTGCGGTGAATCCTGTAAACCTGCCCCATTTCCGTTCAGATTGTCTCTGAGCCTCGGTCCACCATACAGAGCTTAATTCGTTCACACCGACGTGAAAGAAGGATATTCGATCGTGACGAATATCCTTCGTAGCTAGGCTCACCCTTGCTCTTTTCTTTTTCAAAGAACCTGCCAAAGTACGTGCGCCTTCATCATCTTCACCGACCGAGATGACCTATCGAATCGAGAAGAAGAGAGCCAATCGGAATGACGAAAATGCTAAAAGATATGTGAAGCAATGCATGACTGGCTTTCGATAATGACGACGATAGTCACTTTTATGAGGGGAAACAAGAAAAAAAAGTGAGTCAGAGTTTTTAAGAATACTGCGAGCACGTTTTTTTTTTCTTAAGAATCCTAAAACTTTCTCGTCAAAAGTAAGTCACCATTTGCTGCGGAACTGCTAACACGCGGCTCGTACGAGCAAGCTTCGAGAGCGCGAAATGTAATTCGATTTTCATCCCACACTCTAAGTTCATCGTCCCTCTTCGTACTTCCTCCCGAAGGTTTTCCGAGTAACTTTCTTCCGGGCAAGCGAGATACACTCACAATTTTATCCCGCAGGTCCAAGTTGCGTAGCGAGTTAGCGAATTGGTTCTATACATGTCGAACTGAGGCTCGGAAAAAATGCGTGACTTCCCCGACCGTAACGAAATTATCTGCATACTTCGATAATTAAATTTAACAATGAGAAACTGAGAAAATAGAAAAGTTTCTGCTATTACAATATATATATATATAGCTGTTAGCTCAATCGGACTCACCTAAATTTTATCCACGATTCGAACTGCAACTCAGTATAAAAAAAAATAGAGTAAAAGTTAAGACCCGAAGAAAATTTTTTATTTTTTTTATCCTCTTCAATCGACGAATCAATAAATAAATTTACAAATATAATATATTTTTTTTTTTTCAAATTTAAACATACGTTTGAAAAAATTTGTCGTCGGCAAGCTTTCCGTTGGAGTTTCCTCGATGCTAAAGAATCCGAGACTGCGCGTTGCCAAAGATCCACTTCCTCTTTCTTCCCTTCTCCTCCGCAAGATATGAATGCTTACATTTTAATTAAAGTGTACTCATACGTACGTTGCATGCGATAGCAAAATGTACTACAGTTAACGTGCGGCCAGGTGCTTTGTAGTAACACTCGTAGTACACATCGTTCTCAAAGCAAACGCGTTATCAATTGTAAACTTGGGAGTTGTTTGCACGATGGAAGATACGCGATAAATTGCCTGTTGATTTCGCTCCGACTTGAGATTTAACGGCTCGTTTGATTTTTTTTCTTTTTTTTTTTTTTTTCATCACCTCATAGGTAATGTCGAAGAACAATATCCATTCATGCATAACTCGTGCATAACTGTTGATCATTTCGCAGCTGTGGGAAAACGACGCTTATTCACCATCTCGTTAAAATTGATTGTCGCTTCATACTCAATCCCGGAGAAATGTTTTGTATATTGTAAACAACGAAAAAAAAAAAAAAAACAGTTCAATATTTATGACTTTGAAGATATCTGCATCAGACAAAAATTCATCTTTGGCACGTCATAACTGCCGTATTTTTCGTCGTATAGACTTTTCTTTGTGCTCATTTTCTTCGTTATAAAATTCCCTAGGTGAACATTTTTTTATTTAAAAAAAAATATTTTTCAAGGCAGGATATTGAGAACAAATTTCTGGCACACAACAACTGCACGATGAAAAATACGGCAGTTATAGCGTCCCAAAAATTTATTTTCGATGCCCTGCCTTAAATAAATAAATAAATAAATAAATAAATAAATAAATAAATAAATAAATAAATAAATAAATAAATAAATAAATAAATAAATAAATAAATAAATAAATAAATAAATAAATAAATAAATAAATAAATAAATAAATAAATAAATAAATAAATAAATAAATAAATAAATAAATAAATAAGTTGCTCACCTAGAGAATGTCATAACGAAGAAAATGAGCCCAAAGAAAAGTCTATACGACGAAAAATACGGCAGTTATGACGTGCCAAAGATGAAATTTTCTCTGATGCAGATATCTTCAAGGTCACCGATATTTCAATTTTTAAACCGGAAGTGACATCGCTATAGGGCTACGAAAAATGTGAAGAAAAAAAAAAAATTACAATCCGAGCCATTTTTTGGCCATTGCAATTTTTTCTGGGTAAAATCGAAGAGGCCCAAAAAATGTTCCGAACCGCATATTTTCATGCATTTTTTTTTCGCGCTGAACACGAATCCGACATCAGTTTTGATCAAAAGTCACGCTCGACACATTGACTTTCGGAAGAATTCCATTCCGCATGATGGACGCAAGGAAATAAGAGACGATCTCTAATGGCCTTGTTTACGTGAATAAGGAATGAAAGGATTGAGCGCTCTTTTTTTTTTCTGTCTCTCGCTAATCTCCGGTGCCAGTTTCATTTGTCAGGGTGACAATTCTAAGTCGAGATAAATCGGAGAAACATCGATTATCTTTCTATTGACCTTAATCCTGTCTCGTGTTCTAATCACAAAAATTTCATGATTCTTTTTTTTTTTTTTTCCTTTGCGTTTCCAAAAAAAAAAACTTAGTACCGTTGAAAAAATGTAATTGAAAAATGTCCGCTGTGTCTCCGACAGCCGTGTCACTTCACCATAAGAATGAAATATATAGTGTAAAGAGCCGAAGCTCAATCGGAAACGATTCACCGGAGGGACCTCGAACGGCAGAGCAACACCGTGGAAACTTTCGTCCGCCGATTACATACTCTAGGTTTTTATTGGGCTTTGATAAGATTATTCGCCGTACGGAAATACATCAATAAATTAGCTTCACGGACGCAAGTTGCGCACACGAATTATTGGACTACTCATACCCTTCTGTACTTTCTGCTCCATGGCGCGTTTTTTTCTTTCCTTTATTTGGTGCTCCGAACATTTTTTTTTTTTTTCATCTCGCTGTTTCGAAGAATGCCGAATGAAATAAAACGTACCACAGCGAAATCGAAGGATTCCAATGAAATTGCACTTTATTTTATGACAATGTCAGTTGCGCACGGAAGTCGAGGAGGGCGTCGAAAAAAAATGAATTTCACTAAATTTAATGCTCCATTTCAATGTCGATCGGCGAAATTAGAAATTATTAAATTTAACAGATCAATAAACTTACATAAATAAATAAATAAATAAATAAATAAATAAATATATATATATAAATAAATAAAAATAAATAAACAATCTTTTTTTTTAACAAATAAAGCAATGAACACATAGAAGGAACGTAGAACCGTGTGTAGCTCTCCCGACTGCTGTTATTCAGGAGTTGCATTGTTCGGATAGCTCGCCCTCTATCAATCGATCGTGTCCACTTTTTCATCGTTTCTCTGTCCATTCTTCGCGCGAACAGTTTCATGATCACGGTTAAAAAATCCAAAAATACTTCCCAAAAAAAAAATGTTTTTGATATAATAAGAAATTTGCCTTTTAATCATTTAAAAATATATTTTTTTAAAGTAAAAAAAGGATTTCCTTAATTTTTTTCTTTTTTTTTTGCACAACATTTAATGAGCGCGAAGAACGAAAATATCAGAACCTACCCCAAAGAGAGTCGATTGTACTCAAGGATGCGGGGGCATCGGATAATACGGATAAGGCATTTCGTAGCGACCATCGTTCGCTTCCTGTGCGCTTCTCTCGTGCCACGGCTCCGGCGAATGATATAATCCGTAATTTACGCCGTTCGTAGCGATCTTCTTCAGGCCCTGGATACTCGAGAGCATAAGTGCGAGCTTAGCCAGCACCAAGGCTTTACCACCGAGCACCGCGAGAAATTGGAAGCCCATTGGTATGAGCACTGATCCCATTATTATAATTCCCATCATCAGCATTGGCATCATCTGCCGTCGTCTGTGATGTCGTCTTCGTCCTGTATTACGAGCAGAACGAACGAACAACACATTACTTTGAGACTGACGATTTCCTTACGAAACACGTGTATGAAAATTAATTCAGAGCTATATTTATATCATCGAACTTTCAGTTTCGAAGAAGAAAAAAAAATTGGCGACTCCAATCTTGGACTTACGATCAGAACTGGGCAAAATACGCAAAATACAAAATACTATATGTATTTAAAATACAAAATACTTTCTGAACTTAAAATAAATTTATGAATACTTCGTTTAAGTACTTTTTACAATACCTCGTAAAAATCAATACGGACGGTATTGGTGTACGGTATTTAGTGTACGGTATTTAGTGTACGGTATTTAGTGTACGGTATTTAGTGTACGGTATTCAGTGTACGGTATTCAGTGTACGGTATTCAGTGTACGGTATTCAGTGTACGGTATTCAGTGTACGGTATTCAGTGTACGGTATTCAGTGTACGGTATTCAGTGTACGGTATTCAGTGTACGGTATTCAGTGTACGGTATTCAGTGTACGGTATTCAGTGTGCGGTATTCGGTGTGCGGCATTCGGTGTACGGTATTCGGTATACGGTATTCGGTATACGGTATTCAGTATACGGTATTTAGTGTGAGGTATTTAGTGTGAGGTATTTAGTGTACGGTATTTAGTGTACGGTATTTAGTGTACGGTATTTAGTGTACGGTATTTAGAGTACGGTATTTAGTGTACGGTATTTAGTGTACGGTATTTAGTGCACGGTATTTAGTGTACGGTATTGATGGACGATATTGATGGACGACATTGATGGACGGGTTCGATGGGATGGATGTATGGATCCATCTCGTCCATCCATCGATCCGGTCTAATCGTACAGCTCTAATATCGAGAAGACGTAAAAGTATTTTGTACTCTGTACTTGAAAGGCCCGAAACGTACTTAAAATACCAGAAAAGTATTTGAGTACTCAAAATACGAAAAATACATCAAGTATTTAAAATACTGCCCAGCTCTGCTTACGATACCCCATTACTTCTCTCCTCTCGCCCCCTTTTCTTTATCCTTTATTTAATTCGAATCACCCCATTATTTTTCTCTCCTTCGAGTTCGTGCGATTTCCGGTGAAGAAACAAGTAAAGAAATTTTGAAATTTCGATTGATCGTAATCACCTTCGAATACATGGTTTCTGGTACCGATTGTCGGATCGGTGGCATTGGAACCACCGGTGATGCTGGACAACTTATCGACGTCAATTTTTAACACGTGCGTCCGAAATGTTCGGGCAATACGAGTGAACACCGTGGCCATCCAGCTAATCCCACCTTCTCGTCCGTCCATCGAAGCCTTACTGAATAGAAAAATGAAAAAAAAAAATAAAAAAGAAATTGAAAAGTTAATTTACCACTGTTGAATTGCAATAAAATGTTCGGCCCCCGATTCTCTCTTCTACGGTTAGAGAATTGCCTGAATCCGATACAGTATATCCGCCAGGTCGGTTCAGTGGGTCGAGGAATGGAATCGGAACGCTCCGATTCTTCGGACGATAATTAGATGATCTGTCAATCGTGTAACGGTGCATCACGACAGCCTGTAATACTCGGGTGTTATGTTGTGTATCGTGTCGACATGGACTGGCTCAATTATTGGCATGATACTTCATGACACGCATGCTGTAATTGTCCAGGAAACATGTGACTTACTTCTTCCTTTTTTTTCGCTCTTTTACGAAAGGAGAAATTTATATAAAACAAAATCTTCGTTTCATTAATATCGTTATTAATTTATTGTACTATACGCGCACTATTTTCCAATGTTCCAAGAGAGTGAACATTTCGTTAATAACAATTTTTTTTTTAATATAATTTCAATTCAATAAAATAATTTTAGTTGCAACAAATGAATTCATTGAAAATAAAATATAATAAAAAAATATTACGCACCCGTCGTTTCGCTGGCCGTTCGTCGAGTTGCTCGAGTGTTTCTTGTAGCGAACAAGATCGATGCCCTCGAAGACGGGGATAACATCCTCGCCGAGCATTGCATCCATCGCGACGAGGGCACGACGCTGCATGCACCGTCGCAGAATATCCACGAAATCCTGGCTCTCTTCGGATTCGTTCGGCGAGCTTGGCGAACAATTTTTCAGAAAACTGCGGATCGTCCATGTCTTCTTTTCTTCGGTTCGGCCGGAGATCGCGAGGAGCACGAGGAACAGCACCGTCGCGGGCAAACCGTTTGGACTCATCTGGCAACATTTAATTCACTCTAACATTTAGATTTTTTAATTTAACAAAAAAAATGTTGCGTCGAATAACAATTTTTAAAAACTTCATGAAAATAAATTTATTGTTTAACACTTTTTTTTTTTTTTTTTTTTTTTTTCTAATAATAATCGATCTTATTATTTGTTTACATTTTAATATGTTTAAATTTGGATTTATATATATATTTTTTTTTGTTTAAATTTATTTATTTATTAAAATTTTCTTTAATCAGTTCTCTTCGGTGTTTATTATGTCGTTTAAACTTACCTCAAAATGTTCACACGGATATTGAAAAAAACAAAAAAACTTAACGTGCAAACGTGTATATCGAGCTCGACGTGCCGCTCATGAATGCACTGCGATATCGGCACGGTTGGCTATTTATGCGTCACGCTAAAATAGGCTAAGGTGAAATGCGTGTGCTGTTTAAGACACTAGAATCGTCAAAGGGGATCATCAGGGTAGCGGTCAAAAGGCGGCCTTCGTACTTTATGCTCGCCCAACCCTAACGCGTCGTAATTCATGCGTCGGAAATTCACTCGTTCAAATGGCTACTTATCGCTTTGTATTGCCGCAAAGTACTGTACTTATTAACTTAATTTATTATAATTACGTATCTATAAATGGGGATTGGTCTCACATGAAATCACTCCTCATTACATTTATCAGGTTCGATAGTCGTAAAAAAAAATCGTGCCATTCGTTCTCAACGAATCTCCACGATTTTCATCGTCCGAAAGTCGTCGTACCGTGATATGTCGCTCCGGAAGCAATCACTTTCTCGTAAACCCCTTTCAACGCTCGGTGAATGAATATCTATGGGTTCGTAGACACTTCGTCGTTGATCCATTATTTTTTGTTGTTGTTTATTTACCGATTTATACTTTTCTCGATTGACGCAAATATAATACAAGTAGCTTTTTCTTTTCATTTTTTTTTTAGATTTCTTCGATAGTCTTCTCGGTAAATAATAATCGGTTAGCAAAAATGTTTTCTTTCATTAAAAATGTTTATTGCACGGAAAAGCGCATTTACATGCATCGAGGAGTGCGATCCAAGTCGGAGGTATAAAAAACATTTATATGTTCGATGCGCTATTCGAAAAATGCTCAACTATTAATAAAGTCGCAATTACACGACAAACATAAATATTTACAAACGATAAATGATAAAACTATGATAATTAGTAGTAATAGTAATCATAATGATAATAATGATTATGATAGTAATAATAATAATAATAATGATAATAATAATAATGATGATAATAATAATAATAATAATAATAATAATAATAATAATAATAATAATAATAATAATAATAATAATAATAAATTCCATAGATCTCGGACGGTGAGCAAATAACAGGGTAACCAAAAACGTGTTCGAAGTTATTATTTTTCAATCTAATTAAATCCTCGAATATCGTTAACGTTCGTAGCTCACCTTGAAATCGTTATTTTTCGTTTACAATCTACGCTTTTATGATCACAGTTAAAAACTCTTAAATGTCAATCGAAGAGCTGCCAATAATAATTTCGTTTGTACCTATCGCAGGACTTCATTTTATCTTCTTTACGATAATCTCTTCCTCGTCCTAATATTTAATTTCTTTCTTTCCTCAAAACTTTTTTACGTCTGCATAGTCCCAATTTCTTCGATAATATATAGTCCACACGCCCGTGAGTTATCTCACATTTTGGAATTAAGATTCTTTTTACGTTCTATTTGTTCAAATCGATAAATCGTTTGAGCTGTCGAAAAGGATTTTCCCATGCATCATAACTGGGCGTCTGGTATTTTTTAAACTACTTAACATCTTTAATCTAGCATCAACGGATCTAAGCCGCGTACAATTATTCAGTTATCTTTCAGGAAAAACATTGTTTCACGATAATTTTTATAAGCTTCAACAAGTCGGCATCCTTGTCGAATCGAGGAAAATAGCAAAAATATCGTGTAAGATGTATTCACCTTGCAGGCCCCCAAGCTTAGGCATCGAATTTTTTCCAATAGGCAATTCTTTTTTCTTTCGTAAATAATCATCGGAACTTTGAGTAATCAATGCGGTATCAACGACAAAGAACTTCTCTCTCTCTTTTCGCGTTACGTCTAATCCTATCAAATTATTTTGATATTGTTCCCGGAATCTTCCTTCATCAAGCTGATTTACTCTTAGCCGGTGACTCACCTACGCCTGTAATAAAAAAAGAATAATTTAATAATGTACAAAAAGAAATGCATTGAGATGGCGGATTCACAGGCGATAACTTGCTTTAGGCATTCCGGATCTTATGCACTGAGCCAAGATCAAATCTTCCTCTTCATCGGAACCGCTCGAACTGTCCGTAAACAGTTCCTCAGACTGGTGCGACTGAGTTATCGTTATTCTCGTAACCTTGCCCCGAAAAACTTGAGTGACCACGTTCGAAGACCCATCGTTCATCCTCGGACGTCTCGATGGTGGTTTCGTCGGTTTTCTCGGTCGTTGCGTTGAATTCACAAACGGAAGAGAATTCATTTTTACCTGAAAAAAAAAGAAAATAAATAAAAGCGAACAATTTTTTTTTAATTTCATTAACTTTATAGTAATTTAATTTTTTTTTACTTCATAGTAAAAATTGAAATACCTTCGAAATAGCCGATTGTGTACAATGAGCCAGGACCGCGTCGTCGTCCGACTGATTGGAACAATCGTTGTACGGATTGCTATGCCGATTAACCGCTCTCCTCGGCGATTCTGCAGGTTCGCGCCAAGTGTTGAAGGACGTACGATGAATGGGAATTTCGTTGTTCTCGATCAGAGTCGACGGAGACGTGGATGAAACTCGTCGCACGTTGGGGGGCCTCGGTGAAGGACTTTCGGGCTTCCTCATCGGGGAGACGTGACTTGACGAATTAAAGTCCTGATAACGAAAGAAGCGCATGTAAAGGGGGCATTCCATACCGATTCGATCTACGTCAGACCCTCGACCGCTTCAATTCGGTTGGTAATTTTTTATAATATTGTTCTAACTCTAAAAGTCACTAGAAATTTTTTTAATTTGCATCAATTACAATTTGTCAAAGTGAACATATTTTTAGCCGGAATAAAAAATTCTGAAAAATCCTGTATTAGCTATGAAAATTGTTGAGCCTAAACCCAGAATGGTAAAACGTTTACTTCTAGATGTTTTTTGAGCTTTGTTTTCTTTTTTTAAGTGAACATATTGTTAGCCCAAATGAAAAAATCTGAAAAAATTCTCAAAAATCCTGTATCAAATATGAACATTTTCAAGCCTAGAGCGATAGTGGTATCGCATTAGCTTGTATTTTTTTTAATTATTTAAAATTATTTTAAATTATATATAAAAAAAATAGAAGCTAATGCGATACCACTATCGCTCTAGGCTTGAAAATGTTCATATTTGATACAGGATTTTTGAGAATTTTTTCAGATTTTTTCATTTAGGCTAACAATATGTTCACTTAAAAAAAGAAAGAAAAAGCTGAAAAAACATCTAGAAGCAAACGTTTTACTATTCTGGGTTTACTCTTTAAAATTTTTATATCAAATACCGGATTTTTCAGAATTTTTAATTCCGGCTAAAAATATGTTCACTTTGAAAAATTGTAATGAATGCAAATAAAAAAAAAAAAATCTTGAAGTGATTTTTGGAGTTAGAACAATATTATAAAAAATTACCAACCGAATTGAAGAGGTCGAGGGTTCGACGTAGGTCGAATCGATATGGAACGCCCTTAAGGCTAATCCGCGTTCTCGACAAGAAGGACGGTATTGTCGGTGTAAAAGTTAATTCTTACCGGGTACAGAAGATACGATCGAAACTTACGGACACAACTGCAGAACCTGGAAGGGAATTATTATTCCCTGGAGCCTTCGGGATCCCGGAAAGGATGCACTCTTCCAAGATCTTCTCGTCGTCCCCGGTTAAAATCCAATTGTCGTCCTCCTCGCCGGACAGCAGATTACCCTCGTCCTTCTCGAAGTCGCCGTGAATGCTGGACATCGACAGTGCCGAGAGATTCGACTGTGAGCCAACCGGCGATATATCAGCAGGAGTGTCCTCGGTGCAGTAGACGTGAACGGTATCGGTCGGTACGGTGGCGACCTCGGCGGGAATTTTACTCGTTGAAGTTGGTGAAATTTCGGCACCGGCCGAATTCACGGAAATCCCAGCCTCGAGACGATCGAGTGTCGAGCTTGTTTGATATCTGACCAAATTCGTCGCGGAATAAGGGGAAATTCGATGTACAGGTTTCTCTTTAATTTCCGGAAGTTTCTTCAGTGGTTCCCTGTACATGCTCGTTCGCATGCCGATGCTGATGCAAGCCGCGAGAATGTCTTCGTCGTCCTCGTCGCCGTCGCTCACTTGTACCTGATCGGGGTAAGATTCCCGGTCGCGCGGTCCTTCGAGATTCTCGTTCGTCACCTGGTTACCGTTGCGATCGAGAATCTCCGTCGCGTTGACGATCGAGGATCGTCCTATCGTTCGGGCTTTCTCGGGAAATACGCTCAGCGGACTTTCCTTCGAGTCTGCAAGGATTTTTGGCTCGTCGTCGATCGTCAACGAGCTGAGACTCGTGGCTGCCGAGAATTCGATCGGTGTCGATTCCTCCTTAAAGGCCGCAATGTTGTCCTCGAACACGCTGCATTTGGCACGAGGACTCTTGACGTACGGGAACTGACGGGACGGCGGAGCTTGGGGAGAAAAATCGCTCGGTTGGGCGCGCTGATTGTGACGAGGACTCGGCGGTACAGTTTGCGACGGGGAATCCGGAAGCTCGCTCGGAGACACCGCGCCGCTCGTTCTACGACTAGAAAAATTCAAAATTTTCACGTTAAGCTTGACGTCGGCGCGTGTAGATTTCCTGAGTCGCTGATGGATTTTCACTCAACGATCGTGCCAATTTTATTTTGTCACAATAACGCCCGACAGCTCGCAACTAGGTATACATCGAAGATGACCGACCTAAAATCACTGACGATAGAGCTCCTATCGTCGTGAATGGACTGCTGCTCGAAACCGCTCAGCGAACCCAGAGAGCTGCTCCGCGAGAACATAAGCGGTGTCTGCTCCGCGTAGTGATCTTCGCCACCGAAGGTTACCACTTTTCCTGCAACAATGACGAAAGATTTTACCCTTCGGAGGACAATCGCGCGTAATTAATAATTGTCCTTTTACAAACCTTCCTTGTCGACGGACGCGGCGTCACATTTCTCCTCCTCGTCACCGCAGACGACCGGTTTATCCTCGACATCCTCGCCGGTCCCCAACAACGGAGCTTCCCCGTCTTCCGTCTCTTCCCTGCCGCCCTCGACCGACGGCATCGGCGAAACTGGGAGCGCATCTGTTATTTTATCCTCGTTCCCTTCGGCATTATTCTCAACTTCATCGTTCCGCCCGACGGCAGCATCACCCAGTGAGCTCAGAGAACTGACCCTCGATATTCTTCCGGGTGTTCCCTCCTCGTAATAATTAACAGGTTTCTCGATCGACGCGCTGCTCGAATTCAATACCAGTTCGTTGTTTATGTTTTTCGATTCCTTAGCCGATATATCGTCCTCCTCCTCCTCCTCCTTCGTGCAAGCTATCAGCTCCCCGTTATTTCGTCCCTCCTGGCTGACCTTTTTCATCGTTCTCTTGACACCCTCGACGTCCTTCGCCTCCTCCAGACGAAGATCCGACATCGAAGTGGCGGTGGAAAAATTCAACGGCGTCTCGTAAGGGGTTCCCTCGGTGCAGTAAGTCTTCACCGTGTCCTCCTGCTCGTTACCCGTGAAGTAGGTGGAATTTTCCTTCTCATCGTCGTCGGTGTCGTCCTCCGCGTAACGAAGACTGTAATCGGTAGGCTGATCGAGATCCGTTTCCGCGTAGTCGCCGTAAGGGTCGACCTTGCTCTCGCGCTCCGTGAACGACTTCTTGCTGTAATCTATCGGCTGATCGTTCGCGTCCACGTCGTACGACGCCGGTGGTTTGTTGCGCCCGGTGGAGAAGTAACAATTCCTCGGACACGGTGGTTTCGCCGCGTTCGGATAACGCGGCATCGAGAGGTCCAGTGGAACATCGTCGCTCGGATGCAACGTCGGGTCCAGCTTCGCTCCCTCGTCGGGCGCTTGCTTTCGACTCTGTCTGCCCATTTCCGAACTTGCATTCGGCGGAAAACTCATAACGAAGGAAATTATATCTTATTTCCTGCTTCTCTGACGCATCGGAGAATTTGTTTAATGTTTATTGACTCTTCATCGGCACTGCCGCAGTAGAGGGGATGCGTTCTGAAATAAGGAAAGTGTGTTATTTTTATGAACGAGTTTTTGGAGCAAATACATTTTTTCATTTCAATTTATACCATATTAAATATCAGTTTTCACACACTTTCACATAAATAAAAGTGTGACATTATGAACACAACAGGCATAAATTATCCACGGAAGCCGGGAAAAGTGCCTCGCCGTCTTAACAATTTCTGTATAATTGCTGTTAGTGTAATGTAAGGAACCGTAAAGGCTTTATAATTAATAGTTATGTAATTGCCTCATACAAAACTCTCCTCAGGATGTATATATATCTTTTTTTCATTTTTAGAATACCCTGTACCAATAAAATATTGATACTGATAATTTATTATCGGTTTGGTGCTTTTACAGATCCAAAGAAAGTAGTACATTTCAATTTCTTATCTACGTAGCATTTAGTTGCATGCTCTTTTGGCTTCAAAGCATACAACAAATTAAATGAATAACAATAAATAGAATTACATTGATAACAATAGACACAAATTTTAATATGACAATAAGAATAATGTAAATTGTATTGCTAATATAAATTTAAATAGATTTTTTTTTAATTCACTCGTATTGTCCCCACTTCTCAAAGCAACCTTATAGCCGGTCGCTTCAATTCATGCATAATTACTAGTCTTCACTTTCAATAGAATAGTGTTGCTTTATTCATGTCCTGAGCCACTTATGTTTTTTTTTGTTTTTTTTTTTTTGTTATCCTGTCATATGAATATAAATAGATAGAAACATAGGAAGCAACCCTCTCATCAACCGACTACTCGTACTTTAGAATGTTTCTCTTGGCTAACATCAGGAGAGCACTGTATGACTGCCCCACAATTCCAAGTGTGGAATATCCGTATCCTCAAAGTCCACAAATTCTTCCTACCCCAATAATCCAACTGTACCAACTTACAATCACAGTAATCATCCGGTAATATATTTTTTCAAAAGTTGAACGTTTGCTCTAAACGATGCGTCGAGTGAGGCGAAAACCTATCGTACAATTGTCTTGTAAAAATGTTGTTAATGAAGGCAGATGTACATCAACATTGACTATGTGTAAGGCGATGGTGCACTAAAGAAAGCAACGCACAAATCTCATGCTTATATGGAACAAACAGTCTCCCACGCATTCCCGAGTAAAATCAGAGAATTACTTTATAATAATCTGATACGTGCTCCAGAAAGGATGATAGGTTGGATGAAAGTTGCAGATTCCGCAGATACCAATGCATTATTCAAATTATCTAAATATTGAGCAAATTAAATCCCTCATTTCAGATCAATCAGCGGAAGTGGACACGTGTCTGACCAAAAATTCTACATGGATTGTAATGTCCGTACTGTGTAATTGAGGAATAGTATGTAAACCGAGGTGTAAGATTCACCACGCTTATCTCACATGAGAGTTCCAACATGAAACTTTCCAAGTGTAATGAAAAAAAAAAAAAAAAAAAAAAAAAAACGAGCTAGAGCATTTTTTGTAGAACAGTCTTTCTCAATAAAATTAAGTTTTTCGAGGTGAACATGTAAAATTTTGCATTGTATTAATAAATATTCAAAGTATTAATTTCATATTTCCTGTTAAAGTGGTAACGCGGACAAGTTAGATGGAAATTTCGATAATCTCTCGCTTGGCCACACAAACAAATAAACTATATTTACGAAAACAGATCTATAGAAAAATTATTTCATTGCATTCGAGGAGCACTTGTAAAATGAGTTGTACGAACCACAGATTATCCTCGACCACGATGCAGCATCGTATGAAGTGGTGTCAATGAAAAATAGTATCACAATAACATAACCTAAAAGAAAATGTGTCAAAATTACGAAAAAAATTTCTTTGTTCATCCAAAACGCGTAATCGACGTTCAATAATTAATACGAAACGTTAAAAAAATTTATAACGCGTAACGAAAAAAAAAATGACTTTATGTACTCAACATTTTGTTACAAATAACATTACAAAACTTTGTTCAATCAAGTTACATTATTTAGACGAGACTCGCAAACTGTCGAGAAATCCACGATCTACCTTACCACCCGAGTAACTTCACGGGCCTTATTACAAGATATGAGTCGACGATGATACGATGATACCAAAGAATATGGATAGCATAGAAGCATACTTCCCATAGCCCACTTGAAGCCAAAAAGTTGGGGTGATGTCGACGAGCTTTTCACCCCAGTGGTAAGATGTCGCTACAGTAGCGTGCGAGTGTGTATTGTACATTTGGCCACATGTACAATACACACTCGCACGCTACTGTAGCGACATCTTACCACTGGGGTGATAAGCTCGTCGACGTCACCCCAACTTTTTGGATTAAAGTGGGCTATGAGAAGTACGCTTCTATGCTATCCATATTCTTTGGTCTTACATACAGGTCTGGAAACGGCGGTGGTGGGGGAAGGTGTTCGCTCAGCGTCCAGTTTTCGCAGCTTCAATTTTCGGCCGCATGGTGCGCATCGGAAAGTGGATGTCGAGTGTGAAAGAGACAGCCATATGTCTCTATCTTGCTCACAGCGCATTTTGTTTGATTTGTACCCTGTTTTGCAGTGAGATACAGGATTTCGTCATTTTTGTACGATCAATTTGTCAATGAGAATTTTAAAAATTTTTACACACACGATTTTACACGAAACGCGAAGACAGAACAGTACGGTTTAAGTTAGTCCGGCAACATCCCCCGACCACAGCGCCGCGAGGTGGTAGCGATTAGAAAAAAAAGTTTGGACACTAAGCGGCCCACTTTCGCCTATGGAAAACGGCCGTCGTTTCCAGAGTTTCCAGAAGTGTATGCAAGACCGTGGGTGATACTGTGACGTCTGCGGTTCCGCTTAGAGATGTGAACGGTAAATGTGACCGGTAATTTTACCGTATTTGTATCGTAAAAATACGGTACGTGACCGCGTTCAACATTACCACATTGGTAATAAAATCATATGGACTCATAGTCATTTAAAACATCGCCAACACATGATGAATTTAAAAAAAAAAGTTTAAAGTTGAAAGTTGACATTTTTATATCACTTTCTCATAATGGTCCTTTATTCGGAAAGCTCCTTCTATGAGAAAGCATTTACTATATTTTTGGCTTCCTCATAGAGGAAGCTTTCCGAATAAAGGACCATTATGAGAAAGTGATATAAACATTTAAACTTTCAACTTTCAACTTTCAACTTTTATGAGGAAGCGACGTGAAAATTTCAATTTTCAACTTTTTTGCCCACATCAATATCGTATTTAACTTTTAGTCAAAACTGGTGGCTGACTCAGGTTTAGCCCGAAAAAATACACCAACCTTACACTTTTGGTCAAAACGGATGTAGGATGTGTGCTCGGCGCGAAAAATACATGCAATTATGTGTTCCAAATTTGTTTTTTCAATCTTTCAATTTTTACTCGTAAAGTTCAAATGACATCGCTTAATCTAATTATTTTAACTCCGTCATATCCATCCTGTTGTGTATTTATTGTCTTAAAACACGATAGACCCCTGGATTTTTCCGCGATGCCATCGGAAAGCAAAGAAATCGCTGTTTAAAAATACCGTAAAAAATAAATAAAAAACACTAATTTTTGCAATTTTGGCTATAAAAATGCCCGATAAACTTTTTCGCTAGTTGTCGCCCCAGGACTGTAATTCCATGTATTTTTTCATGCTGATCACGAATTTGACACTTTTTTATACATAGGTGAACATTTAGTGTGGAAAAATGCGTCTTGAAAAAAAAAAAAAATTGCATAAAAATCGAAAAATTCAAAATGTCATAAAATTTGAACGGTTCGATCGATTCTTTTGAAATTTTAATGGAATAATCGGGTTATCATATTCCATCTATGTACGCCTTTTTGCCCGATAGCTAAAAAATTGCGAGCGCTAGAGCGCGAACAGACATTTTTGAAGAAATTAACAATGGCGTACAAAAAAACAACTGAACATTTTTTAATGAAATTTTGACCAAATATTGACTACTGATCATACATCATGCGTGCTAAAGTTTAGCTTGATCGGTCAAGGCGTTCTCGAGTTGTAGTGGTTTGAATTTTGCACGTCCACTGTACGCACGCATGTACGCACGCACACACACAAACGCGCACGCACGCGCACACACACACACACACACACACACACACACACACACACACGCGCGCGCGCGCGCGCGCGCTCCAGGGGGGGTGATGTCCTTCTTTGGATGTCTCCTCCGCGGAGAGACCCAACTCCGACTGGAGCGCGTCCCCAGGTGGCGGATAGGGGAGGTCCTGGCCGGAAGCTTCGACTCTGTCGGAACGACCGGCGGACTGGGGCGAAATAAAACAGCCCCCGCGGACCAAATGTGGTGCGTAGAGGAAGGATACCTCCACAAAAAACCTAGGGGAAGGTACCCCGAACAAAAACCAATTATGGCAAGTGACTTCCAACGAAACTTACCCCAAGCGAGCAAGCCCTGCGTGGCAAATCTCGCCGCCAATTCCGATCGGGTGGAAGCCCCGGTGGTTGGTGCTGGCTCCATGGATTTTGGGGGGAGCCAAACTCACGAGGGCATAGCGCAAGAGGGGGTTACCCTGGGACGGGGTAGCACCATGGAGGTGGACCACTTGGCCTCCATGGTGTATAAAGGGCCAAGTGTACCGCCGACGAGAACCAAGAAACAGGAGTGTTACGTCTCAGCGGTCCATTAAAAACGAGACATGTGCTCGTCGAGTCCAGGGCGTGCGAATAACTTGTCCGCAGCGATAAGAGGTGCCTTTAAACTTTATCGCTCGCGATTCAGAGGTGGGAGCCCGCTCGAGAGCCTCAGAGGTCGAGGAAACGGAAAGACTTGTACGCAACTAGATACTGACGGGTCCGTTCTCCGTACGGAATAATTATTCTGTTCCGTAGATATGTTTTAAAATTGCAGGTTTATTAAAGGAATGCGGTTTAACAAAATGGTGACTTGAATTACCGTGCCAAAACAATTATTAATTATTGAATATTTTAATCGAGCTTGTCTCGATGATAAAACATTTGTCGATTTAATATAAATTCACAATGATGTTTTAGTACAAATTATTTAACTGTCGGTTGAGTGCCGATCAGTTCCGAAGTTTATTCCACGATTCAATTTGCTTGGTTTAGTAAAACGTAGACTGGTTGAAGACTGACTGTTCGGTACGATGTTTAGGTGAGAACTTGTTAATATTGGACTGCCGATGGAAGACTGGCCAGTCCAAGAGTTCGGAAAGAGACTGATTAATTTCTGTAAGACTAATTGCCGTGAGGCGGCCAAAAATGCTGAGCTCGCACGCCACGCGCGAGCACAGAAAAGACTTGAAAAGAGTAAAATTAAATAAAGCGAACGCTCGCGTCTGGCGCGAGCGGATATGGATTGCAGAAATTTGATATTAGCGTCCGGTCAAGAGAGAGAAAATCGAAAGACCGAACGACAAAATTGAATGTGCATAATTTGAGCGTGAGAAAGGAAGTTGAAATGAAATATTTAAATTCTAATTTTAACGGAGACGAGATTCGTGAGAAAATATTAATTTATGAAAATGAAATGATTTCTAATCGATAAAATAGTGTTACCCGAGGGGCAGGACGTAACACCTCCCCTTCTGATAATTAGTCGAGGCTACACAATGCCCCGACTATTAAGAAGAACTACGGCGAAGCTAGTCCTGCCGATGTAAAAAAAAATATCGGAAGATATATGTATATATATAAAAGAAATGTTAACATGAGTCGTAGCCGCGATTACATATTTTTGCGAATTTATGTGATTCCATCTTCTTGGACGGTGGTTGGAGTCGTCCGGTTAGGGTGTGATGCTGATGTTTCCGTAGAAATTCCCCTGGTGTAGACCTCTGTGGTGAGGAAGCACGTTCTGGCAGGTGCGTCAGGGTCGCTGATATAACTGCGTATTTTCCTTGACACAGGGATGGATCTATAACTTTCGAAAATTGGTTGTAATGCGAGACGAGGAGAAATTATGTTCTTGGATCTTTTCTTACCTTCTGTCGGGGGAAAAGGGTTGTAAACATACCCTGTTTTTTTTACCTATTTAATACGTCCTGTTTTCGGTCATTGACATCGTGAAGTCTGCTGTCAATTTGCTAGTAACTTCCTGAAACTAATCTAGATTTTGATTAGACAACTGATCCCTGGATCAGTGATAATTTCCAGGCTTTGCCCGAGCTGCGAAATGTGGATATATGTTCATCGTGGTTTTAAAATAAAAATTCGAATAACATGGTTTAAACATGGGATGATGGAAATTTTGGTATGGGGTGGGGAAAAGGACTCCTCTAAAAATGCATTGATTTTTTATTCGAACATTGCATTTTCCGAAAATGTTGAGAGTTTGTTTTTATCAGATAATTGGATTTTCTGAAAATGTTGAGACTTTATTTTCATCGGATAATTGAATTTTCTGAAATTTTTAAGAATTTATTTTTCCGAGGCGAGCATTCGCCTCCCCAGTTCCTGCCGGGTTTATGAAAATTTCGAAAATTTGTAATCTGGGTATTTGAGAATTTTTCCCCTTTTTCCTTCTTAATTTATTGGAGTTTGTAACTGTTGTAATGTTGGTACGGAGTAACGAAAGGACACCACTCCCAAGTTCCAAAAACAGATATATTTCTTGAGAATCAATTAAAAGTTGGAATAAAGTGCGTTTACTATGGAATGACGGGGTTATTCGCCCATTTTGACCTTTGTAATGCATTTTGTCGTGTAATGTATAGGAATTGAATAGTTGCCAAGATATGTATAGCGGTTGGACTAATTTGATTCAAAAGGCGTTATACGCCTCCCCAGTTCCGGGCTAGCAATTATTTTCGTGAAATGTATCGAATTTGTTGATTTTTTAATTTTTTTTTATTTATTTTTTTTTCATTTATTGGTTGGATTTTGTAGACAATATAATTTGGTACGGGGTAACGAGAAGGACTCCGCCTCCCCCCTTTCTTTTGTGCACCTAGTACATGTACAAGGGCATAAGGGAAAGGTTGTCATATCTCGTTACGAGTCAAATTTATTTTTTAATGTTTATTAAATTTTCCTTTTTCCAATATTTTACGGTGTAGGTTACTTCGGGTTAGAATAGTCTCTAGGAGCGACATACCAAGATGGTGTATCCGGTTTTCACATGTGTAGTATATGACGTTGCGAATGACCTTTTTTTTTATTTTAACTGTTGGATAGTCACTTGAGCGGGAATTGAAAACTAATTAGGGGAAGGTGAAAACATAGCAAACATATTACTCAGAGATTCTGTGGTGAAAGATCCTTGCGGCAATACCTAATATTAGTACTTATTACTATTTATACTCTATACTGCAGATTTTGCATTTTTAGGCGATAGACTTGTAGAGTCGATCGCCTCCCCAGTTTTTGCGTAGGGGTGGATCGAAATATATTCGATATATATATATATATTTCTTATTTATTTATTTATTTTATTTATTTTATTTTTTAACTTAAGAATTATATGAGGATAAAATTATTTTTATAATAGTAACCATGAAAATTATAATAGTTTTGAATTTACTTTTCGAATTTAGTTTCACGAGATACGAAAAGTTTTGAGATGTTTTGAAATGTCGAATAGCCTAAATAAGGATTTCTAATCCAACCAAAATTTAGGGTAATTAAATTGATCACTTACTTAATAATTTTGTTAGCATTATAGCTTTATCTACCCTATAAAAAAAAATTATTGTTATTATTTTTTTTAAATTATTTTCCCTTTTTTATTAATTTCATTATCTTTTTTTTGTCGAGATCTCTTAGTCTATTTTGATCTAGCCTATCCCTTTTCGGATCGCGCAAGTTCCTAATATGGGTCGCTTGCGTTGAGAGTTCAATGATAATTTCGTGAATTTGATTGCGTACAAAGTTTTCGTTGCGGGATCAGACAACTCGAGATCGTGCAAGAATGTAGCTAGTCGTGGTTGATATCGACTTATTGCTGCGATAGGCCTTTGGTCGATCGTCTCCCCAGTTGCTGCATAGGGGTTGATATGCACGTTCGCAACGTTGATCATTAGTTCGTAGGTCGTGGTAACTTCTTCGAAGATCGACAAATCGTTGTCCGCATTCTTCGGATGTTTACGTGGTTCGTTTAGAATCAGGCGTATACCGTACACGTATGCCAGAGAGTCGTAGTGTTCGTTGACGGAAGACCGGGAAGCATCAGCTGGCGGCTCGCCCTGATTAGCGTCGAGATCAGATGACGCGGCTTCCTCGTCGTGAGCTCCGTGTGTCAATGACTCGAACACCTTCATTCGAGTAGGCCGTTTGAGATGGTCGGTCGTGTCTGTGAAACAGTGTTGACGGCACGAATTTTCGACAATCAGCATGTTTTTGTTACTTATATTTTCGGGAGATTGCGAAATATTTGACGACGTCGATTGAAATAATGCTTTTTCAACTTCGTCTTCTGCGAGGGTTTCGTGTATTTTGTCCACGATGTTCTCGGTTTTTAACATAGAGATGGACGGACTTGACGATAGCTCTCGATTATGAGTGGCAGAGATTATAATCGCCTCTCCGGTAGGAGCACGCAATTGTCCGTGCGCATCCTCTGACATTGTAGGGGACCTCAGATTCGTTGATTTATCTTCCAAAAGTAGATACGAGTGATCCAAGATGGAGTTTCCTAACTTGCTAAGTTGAAGGTCAGTGTCAGGGTCGACTCGTACCGGCGAGAATACTGTGATCAGCGGTGTCTGCTGTTTCGCGGTGTCAACAGATTGCTGCAGCGAATGGTCTAGCTCGTGTGTCTGCAAGGTAGTTGCCTCCGCGCACAATTTTTTTTGCGTTGAGTGATCGAGATAGTTACCCGTGTCGTTGTACGAATGCGTACGTTTCCGACGTTGGTGTAGCATCTTGATGTTATCGTTGTTGAAAAGATCGTATGCGGAACTATCAGACGTTACTGTAGTGATCTTTGACTCAGTGTGCTGGAATATTAGATCTTCCGCAGCATCGGTGGAGTTATCGGTTTTTTGTGAAACTAAGTCGTGAGGATTTGCCGATAACGAGGTTTGAGACAGATCTTCAGTGTGAGGATATTTCTCTTCGTATAGTTGATAACTTGGTTGTTCTGCAGGGTCGTCCCAACTTGTCCCTTCTTCGTCCCACCACAGTCCCGAGTCTGTTACGGGTGCGATCCAGATCGATGAATCGGATTCGGTGATCGAAGAATTTGCAGCATTAGGGTAGCGCAAGCAATTCACGTTTTCGATTCTCGTAGTTTCTAAATCTTGAGGTTCTTTAGCGATCTCATTTTTTGTTTCGACTAACGAATCGATCTTCATCGAGGCATTATATTTCGATAGTGACTTTAGAGACTCGAGTGGAATTAATTCTATTCGCGGTACGACTACATCTACGGATTCTTTCGTGGTGTTAGTAACATAAAGATACGCTATGCCGCTCTGATTTTTGACGACAGTATCTCCGTAATGCACGCCCTTTATGACGGTTTCAAGAGGTACGTAGCCCTCGGGAATTTCGTTAATAACGCGAATACACATGAGTTCTCGGGTGTTCGCGGGTACCGTGACGATTCCAAGATGGCGATGAGGAAAGGTTTCGCCGTATATGGCTATCCAACTTTTGAGGTATGGTACTCCTACGAGACCATCTTCTTTGATGGGAAAATCATCGGTTACAACGTGAAAGGTCGCGAAAATTCCGTTAACACGCATCTCGATAGCTCCCAGAGAATACTCGGGGTCTCGTGTACCGGTATTGATTTCGCAGATTAGGTTCCGATTAATTTCGAGGTGCGACGGTAAATAGCTCTTTTTAACGATGTTGATTTTCGTGCTATAGTTTATGACATACAATGTTGCGATTTTACGAATTTCAGGATAATTTAGATCCATAGGGCTCCGGAGCCAGGGAAGCCCATGACTAATTGTTATATTAGTGCGGATGATTTTTATTGACGGCATCGCGCTGTCGCACCGTATCCCTTGGGAGTTTGAATGATCGTGACGATCGGAGTCTGAGTCGGAGTAATACTTATCGGCGTACGATCGAGAATCGTATTTATTTCGCGGTTGATACCTGGCAGATGAACGTTTGTAACGTTCATTCTGACATTTCTCGCGTAAGTCGTGTCGGTGTTGGTCACGTCGATCGTCCGTACTTGTATTGCACGAAAAGGATTTGTGTGTATCGTATGAGTGCTCGCTAGATGCACCATGTCGATAGTGTTTTCTATATCCTTCGCGACTATGTGATCTGTCACGAGATTCGAATCTCACGCGACGAATGCGAGATCGGGAAGAATCTCGTTTGTGGTCATCACGATTGTCTATTTCGAGTAGTCGCAGTCCCGTCTATTGGATTTCGACGGCCTGTCACGATAGCGATTGGAATAGCGTGACATTTTTTAAAATCCTAGTCTAGAGATTTAGGCGAATAAAACAGTAATTTCGGGTTGTTATTCGAGAAATTACGAAGGGTACGAACATTTATTTGAAATTCAAATAATTATTTGAAATTGAATTGAAATTTGGAAAAATCAAGTATCTTGAAAAAAATTCAAATTTTTGTTCAGTTTGAAAATTAGAATTTTCTGAATAAATTCGGAAACACAATAAATTCGGTAGGAGGGAACTTGGGAAACTTTCGAAAATTTATAATAATCGAATATTTCGGAAGTTCCAATTTTATCAAAACCTTGGTATCACGAAAAGATTTATTTTCGAATTAAAGATTTATTAAAAATTTGAAAATCAAATATCTCGACGGAAGTCGAAATTTTAACAGAATTCAAAATTTGTCAATATTTCGAAAGAATTCGAGACTTTATTTTAAAGTTTGAAATTCGAAATCTCGAAAGATTTCGAGATTTTATTTTAAATTTGAAATTCGAATATTCTAGAGAAAATTTGAGATTGTAATATATATTTAAATTAAAGATTTGGATATTCTCAAAAGTATTCAAGGTTTTTAATTTAAATTTGGCAATTTGAATTTCTCGAAAGAATTCGATAATTATTTTGAAAAATTGAAAATTTAAATATCTCGACAGGAATCGAGATTTAATAAAATTCAACAAAATTGAATATCTAGAAAGAATTCGAGGTTTAATAAAATTTTAAAAATTGAATATTTGAATTCTCTCGAAGGAATTCGAGAATTATTGTTAAAATTTAGAAATTTGAATTTTCTCGAAGGGGTTCGAGAATTATTCTTTAAAAATTGAAAATTGAGTTTTCTCGATAGAGCTCGAGATTTATTTTGAATTTGAAAAATTTGAACTTCTCGAAAAAATTCGAGATTTTATTTTAAATTTGAAAAATTTGAATTTCTCGAAAAAATTCGAGATTCTATTTTAAATTTGAAAATTTGAGTTTCTCGAAAGAATTCGAGGTTTAATAAAATTTTAAAAATTAAATATTTGAATTCTCTCGAAGGAATCCGAGAATTATTGTTAAAATTTAGAAATTTGAATTTTCTCGAAGGAGTTCGAGAATTATTCTTTAAAAATTGAAAATTGAGTTTTCTCGATAGAGCTCGAGATTTATTTTGAATTTGAAAAATTTGAACTTCTCGAAAAAATTCGAGATTTTATTTTAAATTTGAAAAATTGGAATATTTCGAGCAAAGTCGAAAGTTATTATTTTATATATATATTTTTCAATAGTATCTTGAGAGATCGAGATTTAATTTTCATTTTTTAAATTTAAATGAATTTGAAAATTCGAATATTTCGAACAAGGTCGAAATACTTTAATTTTTTTTTTTTTTAATCAAATATCTTTCGAAAGGGGTGAGTCTTGGGGTATATGGATTATCAGGAACGAACAGAGAAAACCAGTTAACTTCGAATAATAAATCGTACTTACACGATGGTTGCGAGGAACACGGTGAATCCGACGATTGTCCTGTTGCTTGGAGTTGTCGTCTGGGCAGCGTGCTGGTGGAACCATGACTTCTTGAATTTTTTTTTTTTTTTTTTTTTTTTTTCAAAGTTCACTTAGTTCAAAACACTGGTAACTGTCAATATTGTCCGCGTTACTGCACTTTTATAAAAACGGAACACGGAGAAGAATCCCACCGCTGCCACCAAAATAAATCTGTTACGTCTCAGCGGTCCATTAAAAACGAGACATGTGCTCGCCGAGTCCAGGGCGTGCGAATAACTTGTCCGCAGCGATAAGAGGTGCCTTTAAACTTTATCGCTCGCGACTCAGAGGTGGGAGCCCGCTCGAGAGCCTCAGAGGTCGAGGAAACGGAAGGACTTGTACGCAACTAGATACTGACGGGTCCGTTCTCCGTACGGAATAATTATTCTGTTCCGTCGATATGTTTTAAAATTGCAGGTTTATTAAAGGAATGCGGTTTAATAAAATGGTGACTTGAATTACCGTGCCAAAACAATTATTAATTATTGAATATTTTAATCGAGCTTGTCTCGATGATAAAACATTTGTCGATTTAATATAAATTCACAATGATGTTTTAGTACAAATTATTTAACTGTCGGTTGAGTGCCGATCAGTTCCGAAGTTTATTCCACGATTCAATTTGCTTGATTTAGTAAAACGTAGACTGGTTGAAGACTGACTGTTCGGTACGATGTTTAGGTGAGAACTTGTTAATATTGGACTGCCGATGGAAGACTGGCCAGTCTAAGAGTTCGGAAAGAGACTGATTAATTTCTGTAAGACTAATTGCCGTGAAGCGGCAAAAAATGCTGAGCTCGCACGCCACGCGCGAGCACAGAAAAGACTTGAAAAGAGTAAAATTAAATAAAGCGAACGCTCGCGTCTGGCGCAAGCGGATATGGATTGCAGAAATTTGATATTAGCGTCCGGTCAAGAGAGAGAAAATCGAAAGACCGAACGACAAAATTGAATGTGCATAATTTGAGCGTGAGAAAGGAAGTTGAAATGAAATATTTAAATTCTAATTTTAACGGAGACGAGATTCGTGAGAAAATATTAATTTATGAAAATGAAATGATTTCTAATCGATAAAATAGTGTTACCCGAGGGGCAGGACGTAATAAGGAGTTAGCCCAACTGGGCAAACAACTGCAAGACCTGCTGGAGTATGTCACCCCGAGGGCCAATGTCCATAAGGAGATTAAGAAGAGGGTTAAGAGCGCGGTCCTAAGCTATAACCGCTTCCTAAAACTCGATGAAACGAACATCGAGGAGACGCGGGTTGCTGCCGAAACGAAAACGGTGGATACGCAAACCTCGCCAGGTTTCAGGAAGCCAACACCCACTAAAAAAGACGAACGCGGGAAGAGAAAGGACATCTCTCCACTCGTAGAGGAAACCACAACAACCCGGAGGGCAAAGAGGAGGCGGCAGAAGCCCGAGCAGGAGCTGCCATCAACACCTCAACCTATACCCCTGAGTGACGAAGCCAGGTTGGAGCTTCCACAGCTAATGCGGGTCGAGCCGGGGATGTCGTGGCAGCAGGTGGTGACGAAGAAAAAGAAGAAAAAGAAGAAAGCTAATCCCGACGAGGGGACACAGCAGAAGCAGCAGAAGCAGCAAAGCCGGCGAGTGCGACCAAGTGCTTTGATTGTGAAGCCAAATGAAGGCAAGACATTTGCTGAGATCCTGGCCAAAGTTAAGAAAGTTCCCACACTGAAGGAAGTTGGGCAGGGCGTATCAAGCGTGCGCAAGACATTAGCAGGGGACATCCTGCTTGTCTTGAACAGGTCCAGCCAAAAGAAGACGGATGAGTACAGCACGGCCCTCGCAAACGTGCTAGGAAATGAGGCGGCTACGAGTGCCATAGTCCAACACATGATGGTGGAAGTCACAGGCTTGGACGGCACAACAACGAAGCAGGAAGTCCTAGAGGCTATCAGTGAGGAGCTTGAGGCCAGCTGTAAGGGCGAATCAGTGGTGACGATGAGGAAGGCCTACGGCAGCACGCAGATAGCTCTGCTTAAGCTGCCAGCGGTAGGAGCAAAGAGTTTGCTACAAAAGAAAACCGTACGCATTGGCTGGTCAAACTGCCGAGTACGCGAAGTAATCGATCCAACCAAGTGTTTCAGGTGCTGGCAGTTTGGGCACATCGCCAAATCGTGCAACGCACCATGGGATCGATCAAAACTATGCCTAAAGTGCTGCAAAGACGGGCATCAGGCGGCTGAGTGCACTGCACCAGCTCACTGCGGTCTCTGCAGCGAATAAGGGACCGAAGATGTAAACCACGCACCTGGAAGCAATAAGTGCCCATTGTATGTGAAGGCGCGCCAACCACTGCTGCAAAAATGGCGCTAAAAGTACTACAACTAAACCTCAATCACTGTGAGGCGGCCCAGGACTTGCTGATACAGACCGTGAGCGAGGAAAAAATAGACGTGGTATTAGCTGCAGACCACTATAGGAACCTGGACGAATCACTGTGGAAGGTGGACGCAACAGGACTAGCTTCTATCTGGGCTTGTGGAAACCATCCGTTCCAGGAGATAATGACAACCAAGGAGGACTGCTTTGTGAGAGCAAAGGTTAACGGAGTACATCTGTATAGCTGTTATATGCCACCAAGCATGCCTCAACAAGAGTTCGAAAATGTCCTTGCACGACTAGTAGCGGATGCGAGGAATCGATGCCCAGTGGCAATAGCCGGCGACTTTAACGCCTGGGCAGCGGAGTGGGGCAGCAGGGAGACGAAGAGAAGAGGCCAAGCGCTCTTGGAAGCGTTTTCCGTGCTCAACCTAACGCTGCTCAACGATGGTAAGCAGCCTACATTCACCAGAGGAGAAGCTAGCTCAACAATAGACCTCATTCGTTAGCGATGGCCTTGCAAAAGGCAACACCGGCTGGCAGGTGATGGACATCTGTACCTTGAGTGACCACCGTGCTATCAGGTGGGATATCACCAGACAACACAAATGCCAGATGCGACCACTGAAGGGGAAAAAGTACATTGGTTGGAAAGTAAGCGCTTTCGATGCAGATGCACTACGAGTGTGCATGGAAGGT